>VONZ01000938.1:0-274667 GCA_012976165.1 Labeo catla
GCTCAGGTGTTGGACCGGATCTTCCTCTGGGTCTTTCTTACAGTTTCTGTGCTTGGGACCATCCTCATCTTCACCCCAGCTCTGCAGATGTACCTCAGCACATCTTAAAAGCCCAGAAGATTTCAGCCTACCAAATCTCTTATGACATTCTTATGACCTCTTTGAAATATATGTAGTTTCCACAACATTACAGTAATCCTCAAAAAGTCCTTTTTTTGTGCCTAGCCACATCTGTAATCCTCTCCAAATTCAGCTTCTATCTCTCCTTCCTAGATGCTGTGTTCAGTATTTAGACTACAAAAAAAGCAAAACTCAGCTGAAATGAAGTTCAGGAATTTTCTGCCCTTTTAACACATAACTAAAAGGCAGCTTATACAGTTAAGGGAGTTCGGATCTGTGTAATCTCTCTAAGGGAAGAAAAAGAAATTTGCACAGATTTTGGCACATATATGGTTTTATAAATCTCAATATCTGCCATTTGTGCTTAGGTATAATTTTAGGATGAAATTTACACCAAGTGTTAAACATCCTTATTGCTAAATAATGATTTTGAGAGAACCCTAAACCTGGACCTTTTATTTATTTATTTATTGATTGATTGATTGATTGATTGATTGATTGATTTATTGTGGCTAATTTAAAATGCAAAAGCAATAGAGGGACTTAGGGTAAAATAAGGTTAAATATATTCTATATACTCTATATATTCACAATATATTTTTGGTTACACTTTAGTTTACAATGTCCTTATTACAGTGTAATTATACACTTAAGTGCTTAGCAATATTAATCAACAACTTGTACTTACTATAGTTATGGGTAGGATTAGGGTTTGGTTTGGTTTAAGATTATTTGCTTTTAATTATGCACAATTTACTGTTATTAGTAAGCACTGTAACGTGTAACAAGGACACTGTAAGATAAAGTGCTACTGTATTTATTTCATTTCATTTTCACTAACAAAAGAGACCAGGTCAGTTTACATTTACAACAAAAGTGTTATTTAAAAGTAGCATGTGTTGGCAACATGTTACTGTAGTTTCTCTTTAAAGCATCTCACTTTTACCATTGATTATATTGATGTCATATTAAAGTCAACCTGAAATCTATTGTACATGATTTGTCAGTGCACGCTCTTCCTCTCCAATGACTTTTGTTATTGATTTTCAAAATATGATTACAGAAGTAAAATGAGTACATAACGTTTTATGTTGGCTTCTGTATTCATGAATGAATGTGTATTTAATGTCTACATTTTTGAATGCTGCTTTTGTATTGCATCAAAGAGAAATTATTCAAATGTGCAGCGCCGCAGGGTGTCGTTGGCAGTGTAGTTTGCCTTCTTGATAGACAGGCTTTAATCTCAAAGCACCTCATCTGGGAGTGATATTGTCTGGCCTCTCAGAGAAGCACGAAGCGTGAAATATTTCCATTTCCAAAGCGTGTGAATGCCTCAGATATGTTTTCAAGCCACATCTGGGTTCTGTAATCACTGACTTAGCAACCGATAGTGTGTAAACGGTAGATTGAATTTCATGCTGTTGTGCCATCTCTTTCTTTTCAAACCATGAGCACTAGGTGTATTCTCTTGAGGTCCCCCATGCTTTTGGAAATCGCAGAGCTGTATGTGTTAAAATTTATTGATCAGAATTCATTGACGACTATTTATCAGTAACATGCATGTCAAGAAATACTTTCTTTTATGTTCCAGTCAACATGCAGCCAACACAACATATAGTACTATACTGTACTAAAAAAAGGGGTAACACTTTACAATAAGGTCCATTAGTTAACATTAGTTAACTACTTTAGTTAACGTGAACTAAGAATGAACAATACTACAGCATTAATTACATCTTTTTACATTTATCTTAAAGAAGTCCACTTCCAGAACAAATAATTTCCTCACCCCCTTGTCATCCACGATGTTCATGTCTTACTTTCTTCAGTCGTAAAGAAATTGTTTTTTGAGGAAAATATTTCAGCATTTTTCCCCATATAATGGACTGATATGGTGCCCCGATTTTAAACTTCCAAAATGCAGTTTAAATGCAACTTCAAACGATCCCAAATCCAGTTGTAAACTATCCCAGCTGAGGAAGAAGGGTCTTATCTAGCGAAACGATCGGTTATTTACATTAAAAAAATACAATTTTAATACTTTTTATTCTCAAATGCTCGTCTTGCCTTGCAGTCCTTGAACTCTTTGTATTCTGGTTCGAGACAGTTAGGGTATGTCAAAAAACTCCAATTGTATTTTCTCCCTCAAAAATAATTTCAAAATCATTCTACATCGCTGCAGAAGTACTGACCCAGTCTTTGCAAAGTGAACATGCAAAGAAGATCAAACACCCTTAACAAAAAAGATAAAACAGCAATATAGGACGAATTTGAAGTTGAGGGAGAACATGAGATGGGAGTTTTTCGACATACCCTAACTGTCATGAACAGGAACAAAAACAGTCCAGGCAGATTAAGACAAGTTGAGCGTTTGGCATTAAAAAGTATATAAATTGTATTATTTTTATTAAAGTAACCAATCGTTACGCTAGATAAGACCCTTCTTTCTCAGCTGGGATCATTTACAACCGCATTTGGGATCGTTTGAAGCCGCATTTAAACTGCATTTTGGAAGTTCAAAATCGGGGCACCATGTAAGTCCATTATATGGGGGGAAAATGCTGAAATGTTTTCCTCAAAAAACATAATTTCTTTACGACTAAAGAAAGAAAGACATGAACATTGTGGATGACAAGGGGGTGAGTAAATTATTAGTAAATTGTTGTTCTGGAAGTGGACTTCTACTTTAATGTTAATTTCAGCATTTACTAATCAAAAGTTGTGCTTGTTAACATTAGTTCATGCACTGTGAATTAACGTGAACTAACAATAAACAACTGTATTTTCATTAACTAACTAACAAAGATTAATAAATAGGGTACAACGGGGCTAAAGGCACCCTGGGGTATAAGCCGCCTTTGATATTATTTTCCTGTAATCCACTAGATGGCACAAAAACGTAGCATAGCACTTTCTAAAATATTCGCTTTTAAAGTTGCACGTGCAAATTTGGCTGATTCTTGACACAATTGCAGTTGATTCTGTGCTTACTTGATCTATGTTGTATATTTAAGTTGCAAATGAGAATTGCTAAAATGGACGCATATATTTTGAGACAAATGTCTTCTTAATGATTTTCAGTTTTTCAGAAAATTAGAAGGAACAGTTTTTAAATAATGAAAGAAAATGTAAAAGTATGGCATTTGGGGTAAAGGCACAATAATTAACATGATAAGTAACAGATGTCTGACTTTTCCATTTGTTGACATGACATGGTTAGGTTCAGATGGTAAGTATCATATATTATGTTGGGGGTCCATCTTAGACATAGTCACCATGTTTTGAATGAAACCATCATATTTAAAAACATGATATTAATCATATTACATAATAAAATATAATTTGCTGTTACTACTGTACATCTATATTAAATTATTATGGGATCTCCTTCAATGCTTTCAGAATCTTTACTTTTTAAAATTATTTTGTTTCTGTATTTTAAAATATATATATATTTATTGTATTAACATTTTAATGACAATATTTATTGAACAAAAATTAATTCTTTTATTTTTTTAAAATAAACAGAAAATAGTACAACATTTGTACAAAACAAAGTGACAAGTATTAACCTAGACATTATTTAAAAAAAAAACAAAAAAAAAAAAACATTATTTTATTCAAAGTGTTTATATCAATACTGTGTGCCTTAATTTTGTTCCACGCTTTATGAGCCCCTCTTGCCACCTCATAAATTTATACGATTTTAAATCAAAATAAATGACTTGAATGATTCATTGTCACACAAAATCTGTTGCTCCATAAATGGTCAATAAAAGGTATATATTTTTCTGCAATTACACATTTTAGACACATTTTTTCTTGTGTGCCTTTAGCCCCATTGTACGCTACTGTAATAAATATATTGTTCATTGTTTGCTCATGTTAGTTAATACAATGTGAATTGTTACTAAAAAAGGTATAGGATTTAGTAAAGGATTTACTTTACATATTTTGGGCTAAAATTGCTAGTAATTAAAATAATAATAATAATAATAATAATAATAATAATAAAATAAGAAACAGCAAGTAACACACTGAACACATGGAATTTTGAAGGAAAGAGACTTCCTTTTCACTTCCAAAAACTTTATATGTAACAGTAGGTCTATTTCACACTAAAATATTCATTACCTTAGGACTTCTACAGTATTTTACCACTTAAATTGCTTTTTTTTTTTTTACAGAGTGTGCAACTAAAAAGAAGATAAATTGAGAGACTTGAGATTTTGAATGAGGCTCCATGTAACAAATTTTTTCATGCAAGGTCCAGGGCTTTCTAATAGATTAAAATCACAGTAGATACGGTTTATTTTTAAAGGACTTATTTTACATAATAAATTGATCTCTTATGGATGTATTGTTCTAAAAATGCATAATGCAGTCTTGGAGGACACCACAACAGGCTTAACACGTCAATTTGATTAAGTACAAAATGGTCGCAAATGCGTAACGGAAATCTCTTTTAATTGAAATGAACTTGAATAGTCTGACTTCATCTCCTGTATAATTCAGTAGAGGAGATGTTATGTGGTGTGACAGCACTGGTGCTTGTAGCAGTCTCAATTCAGAAACCTCATAACATCCTAACAAGTTTACCTAACCTACTTTATGCCCACACTCACAGCTGTATATCTTATTGTACAATGTTTCATTGTTTCATTAACTGACCGCTCTCTATAACTATGAGCTAACAACACTAATTGAATCCATACTATATAAAAGTAGAACAGTATTTCCAGTATAAATTTAAGATATAAATATTCTTGCATGGAAGGTTTGATTTATACATACACACTGGTGTCCTATCGTATCATTATGGGGACATTCCATAGGCATAATGGTTTTTATACTGTACAAACTGTATCTTCTATTCCCTTACCCTAAGACGTTCTGCATATCTAGATTTTCAAAACACTTCATTCTGTATGATTTATAAGCTTGCTTCCTCATAGGGACCTAAAAAATGTCCCCACAAGGTCAAAATTTACTGGTATTACTCTCTCTCACACACACACACACACACACAATTATAGTTTAAAATGTTGTAAAAGTGAGTGTTCTGAAAGGCAAAGTTATTTTATGACTTTTATTGCCCAAATTTTAATTAAAGTTATGGCACCGTAAACTCAAAATTTGCCTTTTCACCTTATTTTTCCCATAGGACGGCCATTTGTAAATTTAATGGGTCTGGCTTCTGCTGTCATTTGCTTTCAGCTAATTTTAGCTGTACAAACAGCTCGTTTTGCTGCTTGATATTGCAAACAGGTGTGTTTTACATATTATTTTAATGTATTATCATAATTATGAACACACTGGTTTCTAGTACAAACAGTTTTACTGTTTACTGCGCTTTGTCATTCTTCTCTTATTTTCTTACAGTGGCTAATGAACCAGAAGTTTCACACATTCACAGAAAATGGCGTTGAATAGGCGTTGAATTGATGATTTTTTCCCCTTATCCTTTATTCCAAAAAAAAACTTTGATACTTAATCTAATGCAATGTCACAAACCACTATTTTTCAAAATTATTTCGACTAAATAACTCTTTCAAATGTTGACATTCAGATAAAATGACAAAATGAAGACTGTAGGAACAAAAACAAGATTTTGTGCCATTTATGTTCAACCCCCCAAAAACTCTTCATTGCCAACAGATGGCAGCATATCCCACTGTAATGACATTGGATGCGTTAATGTTTATCTTTATGACTAGCATCCATTGTGAGGGAGCGTTGATGTGCAGTGTCGAGTTAAAAATAACAATGGTTTGATTCACTTTGATATAACACTACACTGCAACTTTCTCAGAAAACCTAACTAACATTTTGATCTCATTCCTGTCCTTGATGTGTTCAGGTATGATTAATCACTACATCTAACTGATATTTCCATGTTAATATGTACCGTTCTAGTATTGAGCCAGGCCCGGTCTTCAAGACTGTCTTTATGGGTCTCGAAGAGACATCTGAAGAGACATCATGTAATTCTGTGTTAACACAGAAACCCACATATACTGTCTCAATGCAACTGTCTATATCTAAATGTTTATCTACATAAAAATGTACTGTGTTCTGGGCTGTCTCTGTCGTGAAGTATTTCATATGCTCCTGAACAAAGGAAACACAAAAATGCAAATCATTTAAAAATGCATTTCATTTAAAGTGAAATCGGGATTTCAGTTAAGCTGTTCTTTCTTTCTTCATCTCTTCTCTTTGAGTTGATTGAGGGTCAGAAAAGTTAAATCCTGTTCCTCTCTTTTTCTACAGCTTTTTTTCTTCGCCTTCTGCCCTCCAATCTTTGGAGCTTCAACTCCAATCTTCTGAACACTCATATTCTTTCTCATATAATGAAAGGTGAGAGAGTGAGTGTAAAAGAGAGAGAGAAAGATATGGAAACCTTGATAGTGTGCCCACTAGGGTCTTCTCCGAGGTTATAAGGGTCATTTAATATAAATCTGAGCCTGTAATACTTCCCATCACACCTCTTTCTTGCTTCTTGTACTTTATATGCTTATGAGATCTAATTTCTGCCTTTTCCTTTGATGCTTAAAATGTCATTCTAAGAAAAAAAACAACCAAGGCTTATAACAGAATCTTTTTGTAATATTACATTCATTTTATTGGGGGTACATAGTGTGGGGGTTGTAATCTATTACACAGCTTCAAAACTTATTCATGTTTTTATGAAAGTTAAAGTTAAAATTATTTTAAAGATTCATCACAAATCAAAAACTTTTGTTTCCCTGATGAATGTGTGGAAAATTAAATTTAGTAGTTCTACCGGGTTAAAAACGAGACCACAGAGAGGACGCATTTATGATGCATTTATGGCTAAAGGAAATGTTCAGTAAATTGTTTTCCTCCAAATGCAAGATTTGCATGGCTGTAGGTAAGGACAGATTAAATGACCTGTGACTCTGACAAGAAAAGAAGAGAATAATACAATAAGAGTTAGTTAATGTGCTCTGAGTTGAGCTGATGGTGCATGAGGCTTGTCTTTATTCCCCAACTGTTTTCTGCTCTCGTCTGATGCTGAGAGACAGTTGTGCAAAGCTTGTGGATGCCGTGAGAAGGAGAGAAGAGGGAGAGGTCATATACCGGTGTCTGCCACCGATGGGGTTTTGGGGACTGTCAGATTCAATGCCTTGCTCTCTCATTCATAGTCCTGTGTGAGAACGCACGTCTGCAGGGGCACCAGTGTGTGATGAATCTGTTTGCAATTCATGCGGCTGCAAGTGCAGCACACTGTAAAAGCATATGTGCTCCGAGGGACAATTCAATTTTGCCAATCTGTAACATCAAGCAGTACAATAGTGTGTGAAATAGTTTTTAATGATAATCGATTTGTATGGGTAAAATGTACTATGATAAGCAGGTTTTTGTTATTCATCACATGGGATTATACTTTATTAGACAGAATGCATTGTACTCCAAACTCTTTCCATAATAATCTTATCTCCAGAGAAAAAGCCAGCTTGCCTGAATCAGACGAGAAATGTGCACGGATCAAGCACCGTTTAAAAGCGAAAACGGTCTAAAGCAGTTCTAAACAAATATGTTGATATATTTGGTGTGTGAGGACAACAGGAGATGGACTTTTTTACTGAAGGAAGTGTTGTTATGGATTATAAACTTGTATTTTGACCAGAAGTGTTGGTTTAACACTGCTTTTTGGATGCTAATTCTGATGCCACCCATTCACTGCGACCTAGTATGATTTTGAAGTTGGAGAATAAAATGAGATGAAGTTTTTCAACCTACCCTAACTGTCTTGAACTGGAATACACACAGAGTACACACAGAGCTAGACAAGACGAGCAATTGAGGTTAAAAAGTATATAAATTGTACATATTTTCGAAAATATCTGACCGTTACGCTAGATAAGACCCTTCTTCCTCAGCTGGGATCGTTTAGAGCACTTTGAAGCTGCACTGAAACTGCGTTTTGGAGGTTCAAACTCACGGGCGCTATAGAAGTCCACTATATGTAGAGAAATCCTGAAATGTTTTCCTCAAAAAACAATTTCTTTATAACTGAAGAAAGAAAGACATGAACATCTTGGATGACAAGGGGGTGAGTAAATTATCTGTAAATTTGGAAGTGAACTTCTCCTTTAAGCGTAAAATATGTTAAAAGGATTGTATGATCACTGAATAATATCAGTGATTAAATGCAATATATTTAAAGTGTACCTATAAAGTATACTTGCAATAGTAATAGCATTTTAGCACAATCAAAATACTTAAGTATATCTTACGCATGATTTAAGTGCATTAAGTACAAAATTAGTTGTTCCAATTTAGCAGACTTTAAGTGTAGTTTAGTACGCTAAAAGTACAATTACAAGGCATTTTATTAAGTACATAAATATGTAAATGTTTCTGTAGCATACTTAGCATGAAATAAATGTGTTTCAAATACATTTTAGTAGATTTTCCACATTCCACAAAAAAAGCTATTCTTTTCAAATCAGTGTCTAAACAACAAGTTCCAATTGTGACAACCTGTCCTAGAGTGTGTCAGCATGTTTTAAGTGCCCTGTATCTTTTTCACTGTATCCTGAGCAATAAGGCTGAAAATATTAAAAAAGCTTTTTATAGTAAAAACTTAAAGGTGTTTATAGGAACTGACTTCCAAAAATAAATATACCCTGAAAATATTAACGGAAGTGAAAAAAGTGTGACGACTAGACCCGGTTTGCCTTATCCTAACAGTAAAAAACTACAGCCTTTGGACTTCAGGGACATTCCATCATGAGCAACATGGCTTTAAATGCTTTGTAGCACAACAGTGACAGGAATCATTAATTAAACTTAAAAATGTTTAAAACATCCAGCCTTGCGGATTATTAGTTCGAGTCTTTAACCTATAAAATAAATTAAACGAGAAGAATGTAATACTTAAGATTTAGAGCACCGATCACAAACACCTGATGATGCACTTGGGCTACAAACTCATATTTATAAATCCTTACTGAACCAAATAATGATCCATGAAGAACATTGCCCAATAAAATAGGTTTAAATCTCCCTTTGGATTCAGTACTTTAAATGTAGATTTTACAAGCATTATGTCGCGCTTGCAGCATATTATTCACAGCAAGTAAGTGAAATTATTCCTGCAGCTATAGCGCGTATCCAGATGGCGTCTTTACGCATAATACAAGAGCGTGCGCCAGTTCCGTAAATCGTTAATGTATTGTTATGCATAGTGATTAGACTCTTAGCTGAGATTAATTAAACCACAGAAAAAGACAGTTAATGCTCATTATTTAAAGATAACATGCTGATTACAGACAGACTGCTCTTGCATTGCGGTCACAAATGTGATTGAGAAATTAAAAGCAAAGGGAGAGACAGACAGAAAGAGAGAGAGGGAGAGGAAGAGGGTGCGCGCAAGTGTTACCTACCTCTGCACATAGCTCGGATGCTGACAGACTAAAGTTTCGTCGGCTTGTGTGTAAAAGGACAACTTCCCGTTACAGGAATGATGCCGAATCAAAGATATTTTGGAATTCTACACCTTGGAATTTTTATATGGACGTCATTTTGTATTAAAGGTAGGTGGTGTTGCTTTTTTACTAAAGTAATTTGCGCAACATAATTTGTAATCGTAAAAGTGAACTCAATGAAGGTGAATCATATATAAATGAGTTGCCTTTACTTCGGTGTTGTTGCAAGGTGTTAACTTAGCTTGAAAACCTTAAGTATGACAAACGACGACTTAGAGTTACTAAATAAAAGCGAGGATTGATCATTTCACTGTGTTTTATGTGTGTTTATCTTTGTGTACAGCTTGTAAGAGTGTCTGTGCGATTTGCCTTCAAGCACCTCGACCCCTTAATACCCCATAACATCTGGCATGTTCGCACTGACGCATGAGCACTGACAAAAATACCGCACAACATCCTTAGGTCTGCTCGCTAATACGCAAATGTGAGACGCGAGCAGTCATGGCAAGGACAGGATGAAAGAAATGCTTTATGACCCATAATATCAGGGTATTATGGTTTAACTCATTGCATGAGTGAATGGGTATGGGCGCGCATCAAGTGCATGTCTGTGTGCTCGACTTTCTTTCGATACTTTCAATTAACGCCTCGCACAGTAAATCTGTGATGTCTGAGTGGTGTTATGCCTGAACGACTTTTAATATCGATTAACTCTAAAAATGGCCGAGGTAGTTCGTATATTTCTTAGCTGACACAGAAAATAGGTTAGAAAGAAACCAAAGCGTTAACATTTGTGTGTAAACACAGACAACCAGACACAGCAAACACTGAAATGTCCCATTGCTGTTGGATTATATGAAGTCAGCACTTTTAGAAGCCAATCAAAATTTGAGGAATGGAACTAACTTTGTACAGTCCACCACACTTACATTTATCACTGGAACTGGAATTGCTCCTCTGAACAGTAACCTGTCAAATAGAGAACTTGGTTTGTGACTTTTTGGATAAGTAGCACATTCCATTCCTGAAAGCGGTCTCTTGGTGTCCTTTAATTTCCCTTATGGTCAGAGCATGATTAAAGTTCTTTGATTGATTTTGTCTGGACATTTAGTGAGAGTGTGGGTTTTAATTCTAACCATTTAAGGTGTGGGATTCCCTGAAACTATTTACAGAGGTCAAGCAAACCCATTGCCCTTAGTATTTCAGCAAAATTACTTCAATTTATGACTCTGGTCAGCTCCGTGCCAATTATGGTAATATTGTAGGACTGAGCTTGCAGATTTCTTTAAAAGGTACAGTAGAATGGTTGCAAACAAAGGGGCCCTGGATTCTTGGATGACTGTTTTCTTTCCATAAAATGCTAAGAAAATAATAGATAAAAATTAAATATATTTTTTCAAAGGCACAATAAAATCAAAATTGACAATTATTATTTTATGGATTATTTTATGGATTATATTATATTTTATGGATTATTGTAGTGTAGGGTTTAATCTGATTTATCTGTGCATATTTTTTCTTTTTCCATTTTTTAAATTCATGTGCCCTCACAATCTTCAATCAAATATCTTCCCCTCTCCCTCTTGCAAAAATATCTCTTCCCTGAATTTTCTTCCCATAGACGTTTTCCTTAAATTGGCAGAAATGTCATTTTTTCCTACATTCTGACAATATTGCCAGCATACTCCTGGCTATCATGGAGGGTTGGAATTTGTACCATGACCTTAAAATCCCGTAGACCAGAAACTGACACTATTTGGCTGAGAGAAAATGGTCAGCATGTAGATTAGAGAGAGCGATGGCAGTCATATGTTTTGCATCAGTAACTTATTGGAAATGACTAGCATGCACAAAACCCAGACCTAAACCCTACAGAACGGTGAGCCTGACCTCATCATCAAGTCAGTAACATAACTCACTGAATGTGTCAATATTTGCTTTCCAAATAACAGCAAAAAGGCATTGATTCTTCCCTTTGCTTCCACACTTTTAGGAGCTTTTCCACTAGGGTTTGGAACACTGATGATTTGCTTGAAATTCAGATGCTAGAGCATCGAGATCAGCTGCTACACTTCTGATCTTTCACATAAAATCCAGTAAACATCTATATGGGCCTTACTTTATGAACGGTGTTACTGCATGATGTTGCATTAAGATTTGTTGTCATAGAAATGGTTGGACTATAGCTAAACCTATTATTAGCACATGTTTTTAGCCATGTATTTCATACGCTTAAACATATGCTGTTTAAGGTTGCCAAACAATGTAACTTGGCATATTAATGTAGAATTAACTGATGTGCAGTCACAGGTGTGCATATATCAGCTGTGGTTTCATGCAAGGTGTATCCAATTGGAATTTAGATTCGCATTTAGGTTTGTTATAATGTGAGTAATAATTAGCCTGAACAAAGACAACTGTTGTAAACTTGCCTCTTCTGTAAGTGTTTTTCACTAGTTCTCCAGAGTGTACGTCACTGGGCACTTATGAGGTGTCGCTGGACCAGAGTTTTCCAAGTTTTTTTTATTTTATTTTTTTAACACAACTGGGTATACCAGGGCTCCCCAATCCTGTAACTGGAGATCTATTGTAGAGTTCAGTTACAATCCTGCTTAGAAACACACCTAGAAAACTTTAGTTAATTAGATTAATTATTAGCTATTTCAGGGATGTTCATTTGGGGTTGAAGCTAATTGTTGCCAGAAGATATGGTTCTCCACAAAGGACTCTGCACCCCTGGTTTGCCATTTATTTTTGAAAAGACTAAGGAAAAGTCACTTTAACATAAAATTCTGTTTTTTTTTTTTTAATTGGCTACCACTTTGCTGAATGATGATTTGTTAATATGATGTTTTTATTTTCAGCCAGAATTGCCAAAAAAAAAAGTAAACAAAAAAGTTTGAAAGGTTGAAAATACATATAAACTGTTGGATTTTCACTCAAATTGCTAGTAAATTAATAAATTACTCAAGAGAGAAAGACAGAAATGACAAGTAACACATTACAAATAACAAGTAACATTTCCTCTTGAAATGTGTTATATTTTAACCTTAATTAAATTTTATTTGGCATTTTTGCTAATGCAAAAAAAACATTCAGTTTATGTTTACTTTTGCTGAAAAAAATTGTATAAAAAATTACACTTAGAAAATGCTAGTTATTTTATATTGTATAGTTACAATTGTATCCACCTTATTTTTCAATGCAGAAGTAAGCTGGTTGCTGTTTTTTGGTAATGTGTTAGACGTCCGGTTCATAATCCACCATAGGGAAATAACAAGAAGAATATCGAAGTGCAGTAAGTGGTAAAACAGTTTGCACTACAAACAAATGTGTTCATAATTAAGATAATACATTAAAATAATATGGTAAGTCACACCAGTTTGCAGTATTAAGCAGCAAAACGAGCTTTTTGTGCAGCTAAAAATAGCTGCAAGTGGATGAGACTGGAAGCCAGACACAAAAAATAGTCACAATTTATTACGCCCCATTCACACAGGGCGTCAGCGTTAACGCTTCTCATTTACTTTGAATGGAGTGAAGTCAAGCGTTGCCGAACTGAATTATGGGTCCGTTGCATCGCGTCACTGGTGTTGCTCACGACAACTTTCAAGCGCCAACGCAGGCGTCAGCCAATCAGATTGCCTTATGCAAATATACTAGTACAGACGTTAGCCAATTCCGTTCGGTGCAGATGCTGGCCAATCGCGCAAAGCTTCAGACACGCCCTCTGTAAAGCATTAACGCTGACACCCCGTGTCAATGTACCGTTTCAAAGCGACATCAAATACGACATTGAATTAAACATGAAATTTTAAAGAAGATTTATTGGAGTAAAACTTACTATATTTACTACAAAAGTTTGTTTCTGCGACATCATACTTTTTATCTAATAATTGTGACTTTTTTTGCGCACAGACCTGAGAAGAAAAGTCCAAGTTCTGAGATATAAACTCGCAATTGTGAGAACAAAGTCTAAATTGTGAGATAAAAAGTTGCTATTACATCTTTGTTTTTTATTCTACACTACCAATCAAAAGTTTTTAATGTTTTTTAAAGAAGTCGCTTCTGCTCACCAAGCTTGCATTTATTTGATCCAAAGTACAGCAAAAATATTTTTGCTATTTAAATTAACTGTTTTCTATTTGAATATATTTTAAAATGCAATTTATTCCTATGATTTCAATTTATTATTATGTTGAAAACAGCTGAGTAGAATCCTGAAGAAAAAAATGTACTCAACTGTTTTAAATATTGATAATAATAATAAAAATGTTTCTTGAACAGCAAATTATGTGACACTGAAGACCGGAGTAATGATTTGCTGTTTTGATCACAGAAATAAATATAATTTTAAAATATATTCAAATAGAAAGGAGTTATTTTAAAAAGTAACAATATTTCACAATATTGCTGCTTTTGCTGTATTAGACCAAATAAATGCAGGCTCGGTGAACAGAAGATTAAAAAAACTTTTGACTGGTAGTGTATGTTGAAAATGAAGAAAACAGAATTGAAAGATGTAAACTCAGAATTCAGAGGAAAAAGGTAGAATTGCAAATTCAAATTCAGAAGTGTGAGTTTATATCTTGCATTTCTTCTAATTTCTCAGTAATTAAAGTTTATATCGCAATTCTAACAATTGTGTCTTTCAATTCTACAACATTTGTGAGATAAAGTTGCTATTACAGTGTAGTTGAGACACTATAAGACAATAGAAAAAGAATGGAGAAGGTTTTTTTTGTAAAGTGCATTAACAGTAACATGCATTTTTGAAGGATTTAGCTGATGTGAATCATGTATGTTGAAGGAAAAGATTTGACAGAGCCATTTTGTGTCCAATGACTGTTCTGAATGCAATCATCACTTAATGCAAGCAGCATTTGGCAGCCAGTAAAGTGAGACAAAGATAGGTGTAACATGCTCTCTCAGGGTTGTTGAATGAAGATCAAATGCACCGTCATCTGTTATTTCCAAATGTTGAATGTGCATATAGGAAAAAGCATTGCAGCTGTCAGTCAAGATAGAAAAGGTCTGAATTGCTTATGCTGCAGAGGTTCCCACACTTTTTGATGCAGGATGCTACATTATTTAAAATATAGCATTTGATATCCATACCATGGTGTACATTTACACAAAAATGTGTTACATGTAATCTGATTATGTAACACACTATTTAATGTTCTGCTGTTGTTATTGAATGATAAATAAAAACAACTGACAGATTAGGTCTGGCTTTCAATTGTACTGTAATGTTGAATGGCTATAATTACTAATCCCCAGAAAAAAAAAAAACATTCAATAGAGGCATCAGTATTGTTTCCACATTAATCTGTAGAGTCAATGTGAAAAAATCCTAAATGCGATTTTTAATTACAGCAATTGTGGTGTTATATGTGAATAATCTTATTCAGTACACAGCCCTACTTTTACCACCTTACCCTTGATCTTGGCTAGATGGCACAGGTAGATGTAAGCTATGATTTGTTGTAAACATACTAAAGTTAATGTACTGTAAAATTAATTAAGCTAATATTTCACACTCTAAATAATGTGTGACCTTATTTAGGCGCAAGTAAACAGAGAGCATGAGAATAAGGGATTAGTAACTTTCCAGGGTTAGCTGCTTCACCGCTGCTCTCTCTTCTCTGCCCCATTTTAGCCCAGTACTGCCATTACTGAATGAATTTATTAGGAAAGTGTGCTTTGTTTAGCCCTTTCCCCCGTAGCTTGTTTTTCATCAGAGGAAGAGTGGAGTGATAGCCATTGAGCTCTTAAAGCCAGACGTTCATCACTAATCTGGACTACAACACAATCCTACAGAGAGTGAGCTGACCCATTTATTCCACAGGGATTTTCTCTTTCTCTCTCTTTTTTTCCAAAGGCATGAGGTGAAACTTGATGTGTTATTAGACCGGATGATTTGATGTTTGAGTTAAAGAATATCTTGTTCCTGATCAGGCTATCTATAAAATCATTTGCTTTTTATCCTCAGTGGAGAAGAACAGTAATTTACAACGTTTCTGATTCTGATCTAACTTGTGCTGCCGTAATCATACTTGGATTGACATAAATCCCCATAAAAGGCATGGACTGTGAGTAAGCAAACACACACACACACATGCACACACACACATGTTGGGTTTACATGTTTTATGGGGACATTCCATAGGCGTAATGGTTTTTATACTGTACAAACCGTATTTTCTATCACCCTACACCTACCCTACACCTAGCCCTCACAGGAGACTGTGCACACTTTTACTTTCTCAAAAAAACTCATTCTGCATGATTTATAAGCCTGTTTCCTCATGGGGACCTCACAAATGTCCCCACAAGGTCAAAATTTACTGGTATTACTATCCTTGTGGGGACATTTGGTCCCCATAACGTGATGAATACCAGGTGCACACACACACACACACACACACACACACACACACACATCTGTATCTGATCATTTCCAGCAGAAGATATAATCACAGAAAGAAGAGCTTGAGAAATCAAAAAGAAGGAAAAACAAAGTCTGTCTTTTTCTGTTTCTTTCTTTGTCCCTTAAACAGTCTCTATATGTACAGTCTGTATATGCATTTTCTCTCTTTTTCTGGTGGATAAAGACCCAAAAATGTTTTAAGATATATAATATTTTGTAAGTGCAAATAATAAAATTGAACTACAGTAATCATTTAATCATGCAAAGTCATAGCAAAATTAATAGACTTACTGCAAGAAGGAGAAAACGCTCCCCAACAACCATATTTCCAATCAAATTCTACAGTATATTGGCACAAAATTGATTTTTCAGACATTTAAACATAAAATTTACTTTAAAAATTAATAAACCTTTGCAAAGTAAAAAGAAAATGCAATGCATTAAATACAGGTTCCCTTTAAAAAAGGAAAAACAACTTATTACTTATTATAACAATGTTATTAAATACACTGCCATTCACAGGTATGGTATCAGTAAGATTTTTAATGTTTTTTAAAGAAGTCTCTTATGCACATCAAGGCTGCATTTATTTAATCAAAAATACAGCAAAAAACTGTAATATTGTGAAATATTATTGCAATTTAAAATAGTGGTTTTATATTTGAATGTACTTTAAAATGTAATTTATTTCTCTGATGCAAAGCTGTATTTTCAGCATCATTACTCCAGTGTCACATGATTCATCAGAAATCATTCTAATATGCTCATTTATTATTATTGTTGGAAACAGTTGTGATGCTTTTTATTTATTTTATTTTATTTTATTAGGATTCTTTGATTAATAAAAAGGTCAAAGACGTTGATTAAAAATAGAAATCTATTTAAAATAGAAATTTGTAACAATATACACTACTGTTCAAAACTTTAAGGTCGGTCATTTATAAGGTAAGAAATTAATAATTTTTTTCAGCAAGGAGGTGTTGAATTGATACAAAGTGATAGTACAAACATATATTGTTAAAAAAGATTTCTATTTTGAATAAATGCTGTTCTATACTAAAAAGAATCACAGTTTTTAAAAAAATATTAAGCAGCACAACCGTTTCCAACATTGATAATAAATCAGCATATTAGAATGATTTCTGAAGTATCGTGTGACATTGAAGCCTAGTAATGATGCAGAAGATTAAGTTTTGCATCATAGGAATAAATTATATTTTAAAGTACATTAAAATAAAAAACAATTATTTTAAACTGTAATTATATTTCACAGTATTACTGTTTTTTTCTGTGTTTTGATCAAATAAATACAGCTTTGATGAGCATAAGAGACTTCTTTAAAAACATTAAAAATCAAAGTGATCCCAAACCTTTGAATGGCAGTGAATGGCATTGTTGCTGTTTTAATAATACTGACATATTAAGAATAGAACATAGGAATATGATGTAAAATATTAAAGCAAAACCATTTTTTGTGTATTAACACACACTCTATCTAATCTCAGTTCTCCTCTTCTCTTCCACTTCTTGCACATTATATCCAGCTTTTTCTTTTTACCAGTCTCACTGTCACAAAGCTTCCATTGAGCTCTCTTTGCTATTATGTTTCAACATTTGCATGAAGTTCAATAAATCACCTACACACAATCACTGTCAGGTTCAAACTCTCTGTGAGCTTGTTGATCTCATAGCCACCCGTCTCCCTCTGGAGTCTCCTTGATTGTTGTTTGGGGTTTAGCACTGTATGCTAGCACTCAAGTGTGAGGAAAAGTTCAGTGAGGGCTTGTTTCCCAGGCAGGCTGAAGTGACATATATTTGTTCCAGGCTTTTTAAATATGTAATATCACTCTGTCCTACATTATGTTTCACAGCTTCTGTTTGCTCAGCTTTGACTTTAAACCTCAGCTGTTGTATTTACTTCATTTGTAATTTGTGCTTGTGTATGTGGGTGTTTTAAATGTTTCTAATTAGCTAGCTAGATTGATAAATATATTAGATAGATGTTGAAAGATCAATACAAATGACTTGTGGCGGTTTCACACATTATTAGAAAAGATTTTAAAAAGGCCACCAAGTATGACCATAAAAGAGTTGTTTACTGGTTTATTTTAGTCGTATCTTTGCTATTAACCATTTTATTGCCATAATTATCGCCTAAAAACCATGTGCTTGTAAAGTTGAGAAAATTAGTTAGTTCCCCCGAGGTAATAGAGGGTTAATCAATGATGGCCCATACATAGTAATGAGAATGTGCCCACCAGTGGGAAAAAGGGGTTTAAATAAGTAATGAAATTTAACGAACGTAACTTAAAGGCTTTTATGTGCCGTAGTTGCGACTAGGATAGAGTAGGTCTGAAATACAACAGTCTTTTCTATAGGCCTACCTGAAATATGCATTTGAATCACATCCACCAGATACTGCATAACCCTCAGGCTGAAATGGGCCTGAAGCCCAAACACTTATTCCATTAGGGTGAATTAGGATGATCTGGAACACCTAAGCTCTGATGTGTACATTTCACAAGCAAGTCTATGTTAACACTAGACTCATTTGCGATGCCAAACGCCTTGCCTTCAGTGTAAATGAGAGTAGACGGCTGCAATCTGGGGAGTAGTGGGAAAAAGAGCAGGCAAATCAGACAAATCTCACTTCTCATGTGGATCAGCAATCTACATGTGCATTTCTTTTATATTCTCTGTGACCAATTAAGCGCATACAGGAGAACAAGTAATCCAATTTATCTAGTTTCACCAGAATATGTGTCTGCTGTGTCAGAATGTTTCTCAGTTTTAGTGTTAATAAAAACATGGTTTCAGAAATATGATTTAAACGACATCACTGTCAGAGTGTTGTGTTCACAAAACATATATTACACAGAGTTAACATTTTTAGACCAGAACGAAACATCACACCAATGATCAGTGAGCTTTGATGTAAGTAAGCTGTTTCCCCTCATATTCTTAGTTTGTGCAATTGTTAAGAAGCAATTGATGCATCTGGCTCTAAAAGAGTATCAAGTCAGAAAGCATTTCTAACTGGTATACAGGGGCACCACTGTGGTTTCTGGGCCCCCAGAACAGCTTATTGACTTGGCCCCCCATGGTCCCCCTCGGTAGAAACGCAGGGGTGACCCACCCTGGGTGACCGCAAGTGGTCCATCTGTGCAAACTGTTCATTTCAAATCCTAGCAGAATTGTCATGTTTGTATAAAGTGTACTTAAACGTCAAAGTTACTATGTTTTTTTTAACACACTTAAGTACACTTTTAATGAGTACTTCTGTAATAAAGTTAAAATAAAAGTTTATATTTGAAAAGTTTTTGTATTTGAACTCTTTTCCAACAATGACTGTATGATTTTGAAATCCATATTTTCACACTGAGGACAACTGAGGGACTCATATGTAACTATTACAGAAGGTTCAAACGCCCACTGATGCTCCAGAAGGAAACAGAATGTATTAAGAGCAGGGAGTGAAAACTTTAAATTTGAAGTTCAGGGTAAACTTAACTTATTTTGTCACCTGGAAAACATGTAAGTATCTTCTGCAATTTCTGAAGGACGGTACTAAATGAAAAATATATATATATTTAGGAAAAATAAGAAAAATGTACACATCTTCATTCTGTTCAAAAGTTTTCACCCCTAGCTCTAATAACATGCATTTTGTATGATCCCTTTTATTTTGGTAAAAATAATTAACATTTTGCAGATTCTGCAAGGTGTAAGTAAACTTTTGTATGTATTTATTTGTTTATTTTTATTTTGCTTAATATTGCAAGACACAATGCACTCTAAAAGTTTCAGTCCCTCATGATTAGATTTACGTTATGTTACAATTACAAATCAATTCTCAATTTTTTGATTTTTAATTCGATTCATGATTCATCAAATTTTTTTGTGCACACTGGACATTAAACGCACCAGTCTTTTGATACGAAAACACACCAGTCTATAGTATGGGTAACCCTGACTCAAGAAATCAGTGTTATTAAGTATAAACTTCGTAATAAATCAAAAATATTTTACACTTCCCATTAGGGGTGTGCCTGAATCCAAATACTGTGTTCAGAAAGGAAATGACATGTACTTCTGAAATCCTAAAGGGTATAAATATGAGACAGGGGGAAAAATATATTTCAATGCTTTCCATTACAATTATATCATTGGGTAATTATACTGCATAAAAATCGGGGGACTCAGGGAGCCGTTATTAATGTGCGGGGCACTGAAATCGCTTTTGAATGCACGTTCGCTTTTTACTTTCACTTTCGAGATTCTCAATCACATGTACTCTGTGTATACTATGGAGCGGCAGTACTTACCACACATTTTACAAGATCTTTGTCAGTGGTGCACAGGATCTGCAAATGTTTTTGTCCTTTTTAATGGTATCTGTCAGTCTGAAGAGTTGTCTTAGTCATAGCAAATTAGTTTTTTTTTTTTTTAAAAGAGAGAGAATCATAGTAAATTGCAGAAATGAGTGCAAAAAATGTCCCAGATTACTCTGATTATGTAAGAGAACAAAAGAGAAATTAATGTGTTGCCTTTGACAGAATCTGTCATTTCCTCACAGTAGGGACCTCGTTAAGACTGTCAGTCATTCTCGTCACGGCTGTAATCCTTTAGTGTCATAGTGTTAAATCCTCTGTTGCCTCCTCTGTTGTTGGTGCTCAAGGCTGTGTTTGGTGTGTGTGCGTGTGAGTGATACTATTGCCGAACCAGACTTTTAGAAAGTAAACTTTCAAAGCAGCTTTCAAATAGGATTTTTAGCCTGAGCGTTTACAAGCCCAGTCTGTGTCCTGCTGCTCAGGATGTCCTGTATCCAGCAGCTATCACTTTTCTTATGGGAACACGAAATTGAAGTCTCATTCTTTAACAAACGCTCATGCATTGAAATGCATGCCTGACATTTCCTTTAATGGAAAAGATTTCAATAAAACACAGTGTGCGGCAGAGGTGTGGTTATGACTTCTAAGAAATAGTTTCTGCAAGTATCAGTCGTTAGAAGTGCCAGGAGAAAAGAGCACCATATTGAATCAAGAAAAAAACCTTTAATGATATATGGTTTAGTGGTAATTAAAAGGAAGGACTTTATATGTGCTCATAATTGAATATTAACTTTGACCTAGCCGATACCTCTTTCTAAGCACCTCAACTTTGTCAACTCTGTCCATGTAAGGTTTGGCTGCTTTATCTGTCTGTATGGACCACAGTACTAAAATGTTTGTTAAAAAGCACATTCCTTGAAGATTAGAAGTCACTCATTACTGACACTCATTACTGATCTAAACTTTATTTCAGAAAGACATGTGAGGTAAGATCCACTTCTAAATATTGTTTTCCCAAATAATTTGACACTTTAATTCTTAAACAAATATTCATCCATTTGAACATCAAAGTTGACATCCTTCTGTTCAATAAATAAAGGAAATGAATACATTTTCAAAACCATTGGTAATGATTTATGTGTATGTAGAGATTAAAGTCAACGCTTGCTTGTTGTTTGGCAGGTTTGACATTGATATGATGCACATCTTGCATCAAAATGCTGAGAGTTTGCATCAGTGCATTCATTCAAATCTTGATTCATGTTGAACAGATTTTATGCGAGCTGCATATTGTTTGCTCTGTCTCTCTCTCTCTGTCTCTCTCCATCACAGACACACAGAACATACACTCTTCTTAATTTCCTCATGTGCATTATGAGTCAGGCGAGTGTGAATGATGCCTCTCGTTTAGAATATGAATGAATTCCTTTGATTTATGAAGGAAATTCTGCTTATATAACAGAATAACCATACTGAATCTAAACATAGACATCATCACAGATGTTCCAAGAAAATTCAATTATCCACATGGAATTATCCCAGACTGCTAATATTATGTCATTCGTTAGTTTGTTGAAATTTTCCGTTTCATCTCTCCATCTCATCGTGTTTTTTACATTTGAGAAAATCCCATTTGTACACATCAGGGCGCTTTAGACCATCTTTGGAAGGAGTGTGTCACTTATGAATATTTTATACTGCTGATACGCTGCAGTTTTACATATTCTTTTCTTCTCTCCGAATGTTCGCTCCATGTGTTTTTATCTACAAGACAACAGCAACGTCCCTCAGGATATTAGTCTCAGTTACTGAGTCGCCTATCAGAGCCTGTGGAAATCAAATCTGTCTAACGATAAATTAATAATTTAACCCCAAACCATCTGTCCGTGAATTCGGTCTAGATTGGATAGTTCACAAATTTTTGTCATTGTTTACTCTTCTTCCAAACCATTATGACACACAAAGGGAGAATTATAATGGGCATGCAATTATTGTCAAGCCTCAGGAAAAGGACCATAAAATTATCATGGAATTCCACAGGACTTATGTGCTATGTATATGTTTTCTCAGATCATGTAGAATATTTGTATTGTACATTATTGGTTCTTTTGCCTCATTCTTTAAAATTATTAGGGGTTCAAGCGTGTAGCGCTGAAACCCTATTATAATTGTTAGAATGGCCACAGATCAGCGATCTCCACGTAAAAAATGATTGTGCAGACCAAACCGTAAGTCGGAAAAACTTGAAACTTGGAGGCATGGTAGTACTCACACTGCCTCCAACGTGACCAAGGCTCGCCCCAATTGTCCTGATGGGGGCGCTACAGTGAACAAAAGTACAAATCGGTCATACACTAACTCCTAAACCATCAGTCAAAGGCTCAAGTGTCTTATGTCATTGGAATCCTTGGCTCACATTGGACAAAAGATTTGATCTGCAAAATTTTTGGGTATTTCACATTTTTTGAAAAACCTACTTTTGCGAACTCCTAGGTTTTTCACCTGATAGGAACCAAACCAGTGCAGGAAGATTCTCTGGAGGAAAAAAAAGTTAACCTTTCAACTCACTGGAGGAGGTCACAGGAAACAAATTACAGAGCTTGGCCACTCTGTGGTGGCACTATTAGAGGGAAAAACATAAAAATTACTATAACTGTGCAACCATTTGTCCTTTCAACATGAAAATTGGTGTGCACGGTCTTGGTCCAAAGTGCCACAACTGTCTGTAAGCACTTTTGTGTATCCCAAAAACATTGGCTGAAGAATCTTGAGCACCTGCTAGACAAGGTTAATGGAAGCCAATCAGAGCGAAAGTTTGACTCACGGCCCCAAAGGTCTGAGAGAAATTTAAAAAAGATATCGGCCACTGTGGGGTGATATTGCATTTTTCAAGGGCGTAAACAAGTATACATGGCACAGTTTATCATACATTCATGCAATATTCGTTTTATACGTTAGAAACGTCAATCAGATTGTTTGTTAAACAATTGAGAAGATGTCAAAAACCTACTTTTGCAAACTAGTCCTAGGTTTTTTTCTCAATCTTGAATTTACCCTTTGGGAGACTGTAACGGGGTCGTTTAGAAAAGGGGCCTGTCAAAATTTAGGCAAAATCCTATAAAGCCTGAAGGAAAACTCAAAACTTCATGAAACCTGCTAAGCACATGAGACAGGTGATTCTAAACAAACATGCAAAGTTTTAAGGAAATCGGAGCACAGCTGGCACTATAACAGTTAAAAGGGACTCAAAACTCTGTATTTCTATGGTAAATGACCTGGATTTTCCAATAATGCTTTTTTAATGATTGATTTAGGTGGGAACAGCTTTTAAATAATATGTATTTTTCCTTATATGCTTAAATGCCTTAAGTGCTTGAACCCTGATATTCCTGCTTGCAGCTATATTTGTAATTATAACTGTATGGAAAGAACAACCAGTACATTCTGAAAATTTGGAACTCCATGAAGGTCAGCAAATAATTCCGGAATTTTAATCCCTTTATTTCTTCCTATAGACTCGTTACAGGGGGAATATCAGCGGAAGTTGTATAAGGAGTTGATGGAGAACTATAACAGACTGGAAAGGCCTGTGCTCAATGATTCGGCACCCATAGTTGTGGAGCTGGGACTCACACTGCTTCAGATCATAGACGTGGTGAGTGTCTGCTTCTGCTTCTGTTTTGTGTGATCTTCCGTTCATGATGCTGATTTGCATCACACCAGGCATATTCCACAGGTGATTTGCAATTGATTCCAGTGGTGATTTGCAGTTGGATCCATTCTTTACTGCTGAATCCACTTTTAGTTTGATTGATAAAACTCTATATCCAGTGTGCTGAAGGTCATTTTATCTTTGTTTTGGCATCAAAATCAATTTAAAAATATGTATATTATTCACTGCCATTCTAGCATATCCAAGAATTTTCCTGGGTCAAAAACAGTCTTTGATGGTAGCTTAGATGTGGTGGAACTCTGTCTCCACACACACAAAGCTGGTTGATTACATAATTGCAATTTGTGTGTTTACAAATGTTATACAGTCACCCCAAAAATATAAATACATTATGTAACAAAATATCAAAAATAGAGTTTGTTATAATTATTAAAAACTATTTAAAGATCTACTCAAGGCATTTTCTCAGTGTATTTAGGAAACTTTCAACAATAGTGGAGCATGTCCTACTCTGCTTAGGAGATGTGCACTTTTAAAAATAAAGGTTATTTTCCATGAAGAACCTTCAACATTCATAGAATCTTTTTATTGCACAAAGTGTGTTATAGTGAACAAAATTCTTCACAGCTGTCCTTCATAACTGTTCAGAAGTAGTGCATTTTTCATTGTAAACATCAATAGCCTAATGTTTTTTTTTTTTTTCTTCAAAGTGTTATGGGAGGTACAACTAACTTAACAATTAACACCTCTGTAGGCCATAGTTACAGTATTACAATATTCTGACTTGCTTGGACCCATGAGTAGACCACTTCACTTGGGGACTGTGCTGTTAATGAAAATGTTTGTTTTCTGCTCCTTAGCAGATGTTCTTTTCCATCCAGCAAGCTTAAATAATTTTTTGTACTTCTGAAGGCAACCGAGACCCATTGCCCAGTTGTACTAAACCCTTTAATTTAAGAAAATCTTTAATTGAAATAATTGTAAGCTTGGATTTTCCTAACTTAAGTGGTCTGTTGCAACCAACTGCAGTTTTTTTTTCTAATATCAGAGAACAAAACGACTTTAACAGAGAAAATAATTATAAAAATGTGCTCTTACTGAATTTCGAGTTCACCAAAAAGTCATGTCATGCATAATAATGACAAATCCATATACGTAGCTATTTTTATGTTGTAAAACACACAGTAATTATTTTGAATCAACCCAGTAAATTATATAACATCTTACCTTTGGGGATTTAGGACATATTGGAGGTTATCCTAATTTAACAGCATTCTAAAGAAGTATTTTTAGCAATACAAAATATTCTTAACTCTTTTTTTTTGTTGTTAGAACATAAAAAAAATAGCTGTTTAAAAGTTTTTTTTCTTCTTAAGATAGATTTGTGAATCCAGCTCCAGTTGAAAAGTTTATTTTCTCTAGAAAGCCTTTTTGAAGACACTGTGACACATTTTCCTTTTTCATTTTATCTTACCCTTTTTATATGCCAGACGAATACGTATGTTGATGTTTCATCACAGCAGGAGTCCCTGAGCATGAAAAGATCCACATAAAACATTAATAAGATCACATTTTGGCTGAGTAGCTATTGCATTTGACAGTGCATGCATATCAATCACATAAATATCTATAGGCAATGAATAAGGTGGACAAATATATGATTATTAAGTTAATTTTGTCTTCAGGACTATTTTAGTTCAGTCTTTATAACCATCATGTTACAAAACCCGTGTTTTGAAATCATTTACGATAGCCCTGCATGATGCCCCCCTTGGATGTGGTGAGGACCAAACATCCATATGGTTAATCCAGCTCTGGCTTCTTGGCATATAAGACTTAAACTATATGTATTTTGATACTGCAACATCAGTAAAAGCATGTGCTCTGCACTTTAGATTTAGCCCTAAAGAATTAATGATGTTTAGGTCTAGTGATTTGTGAAGCCATCGAAAGCATTTATCACCATCCTTGCATTTATAAGAGTTTTGAATTTCATTTAACAGCATGCAGTTTAGCTTTAAGAGTGCAATGTGTTTGCATGACAGATTATCCTGTGAAATGGCTGATGACCATTAAATGTATATGCAGAGCATTTATAAGATTTAAAGCCTAAAGTCTGTAATTTCTGTGAATCTACTAGATGTCATATAGAAAATAACCTGTCAAACACTATTTTACAGATTCTTCTTGAATTTGAATAGTTTTTTACCCACTTTCTTTATGCAAACAATTTAAAAAAAAATGTATGCATGCCTGACTGTCCCGTTTCCGCTGTCCCAAAGGCCCCGTCACCCGGCTGAAATCTATCTCCATTCATCCATCTCACCATGTGAATTATGAAATATCTGTTTATCCTGTGTGTTAAATCATGGCTGCCGTGGCGTGGCTGTAGTGTGGCCCCAGATGGCGAGAGGCCCATAGGCTATGACTGGGATGCTGTGAAACTGTGAACGCATGAGTTGTTCGCAATCAGCTAAGGGGGGCTGGGGGTGGCAGCTGCCACACCATTCTACATCACCGCAGTGCCGGGAGGGTTATGAGTGTGAGAATAGGTGGACTGTGAGAAACAAAAGCTGAAAAATACTTGGCACTGAAAAGGCCTCTGTTTGATTTGTAATGCAGTGTGTCCATTATATTACAACATGGAATAGAGTTCATGTGGAAGAAAACTTTCTTGTATCAGAAGTAGCTTAAATAGAAACAGCTTGTAGTTTTTGGGGACAATAGAGAGTTTGGAATTAATGTTGGTTGATGAGGGAACGGAAGCCTAATAGTTAATGATCTGGAATTGAAAACGTAGGAAGGTTCAAATCTACGCAGATGCTGATATTCTTTCAGGTTTGTGGCTGCTATACCCTACAAAAGATTTTTAGGTTGTTTTGTTTACCACAGCGAAAAATTGTGTTTATAGTAAGACACAAACAATCAAAGTATAGGGTCATGGGGTCAGCTAATGAACATTAAAATATGCATTGTTTCAAAAGTAAAACATTATACACCAGAAATAGGAAACAAGAAAGTGCCTGTACATTGATGGGAACCAGTAACTTATAACCATAAGTTCATACAAAAGTATTCCCACCACAAAAAGAACAATTTTAGGCAAATGTACAGCTCAAATCATAAGAAGCTTTTTGCTGAATAATTAATGTGAAATATGAGGTTCGCATTTTTGCTTTTAAACCTCCTAGAGCACTGGCCCAGTTTACTTACGTGATAAGAGCATTACTGTAACCACAGTGAAAAAAAAAAAATTCATAATAATAAAAACCTAGGGGACAAGTTCATTTATTTTTGACAATCAACATGCTGTTAAAAACAATCAAAGGAATCATCTGAAAATGAAAATTCTGTCATGAATTACTCACCCTCATGTTGCTCCAAACCCATAAGACCCATAAGTTCATCTTCGCACACAAATTAAGAATTTTTTTTTTTAAGAAAAACAATTTACAAATACTCACCCCCTTGTCACCCAAGATGTTCATGTCTTTCTTTCTTCAGTCTTAAAGAAATTATGTTTTTTAAGGAAAACATTTCAGGATTTTTCTCCATATAATGGACTGCTATGGTGCCCCAATTTTGAACTTACAAAATGCAGTTTAAATGTGGCTTCAAACGATCCCAGCCGAGGAAAAGGGGTCTTATCTAGCGAAATGATCGATTATTTTTTAAAAAAAAGAATACAATTTATATACTTTTTAATATCAAACGCTCGTCTTGTCTTACTCTCCCTGAACTCTGTGTATTCTAGCTCAAGACAGTTAGGGTATGTCGAAAAACTCCAAATGTATTTTCTCCCTCAACTTCAAAATTGTCCTATTTCGCTGTTTTACCTTTTTGTTGAGGGTGTTTGAGTTTCTTTGCATGTTCACTTTGCAAAGACTGTGTCAGTACTTCTGCAGCAATGTAGGATGATTTTGAAATAATTTATGAAGTTGAGGGAGAAAATACGGTTGGAGATTTTCGACATACCCTAACTGTCTTGAGCTAGAATACACAGAGTTCAGGGAAAGTAAGACAAGACGAGCTTTTGAGATTAAAAAGTATTTAAACTGTATTTTTTTCAAATGAAAATAACACATCGTTTTGCTAGGTAAGACCCTTATTCCTCGGCTGGGATTGTTTACAACCGCATTTGGGATCGCTTGAAGCCGCATTTAAACTGCATTTTGGAAGTTCAAATTCAGGGCACCATAGCAGTCCATTATATAAAGAAAAATCCTGAAATGTTTTCCTCAAAAAACACAATTTCTTTACAGCTGAAGAAAGAAAGACATGAACATCTTTGATGACAAGGGGGTGAGTACATTATCTGTAAATTGTTGTTCTGGAAGTGGACTTTTCCTTTAACTAAAGTATCAAGATGCATGTGTGTGAAAACATCTTTTAAATCTGGAACAGTCCTTTAAAAGAGGTCTTATGGAGGTCCAACACCATGTATTACCATATTTGACCCTTTGTATATGTGTTTACATGTCCTCATAATGGTTCAGCAGACAAAAAGTGAATTTGAGGAAAGCAAACAGTGAGGGAAGGTTCATTTCAGGGCAGGAATCTCTCACACTCACTGTCTGCCCAGAGAACCAGTTACCCCTCTGTGACCTCCATCCTTCTGTCCTCCAGCCTCCATACTGTATAGTCCTGTTTCGCTCACCGCCTGCCGTCCCCAGACCACAAGACAGCCAGCACCACTCTCTCGCTTTCTCTCATCTCTCTTTTTTCAAAAAAAGATCACAGGTCATATTTAGTACCAGTGTTGTAGTTGAGACCAACTCATTCATGTCAAGACCAAGACTAGAAAAGGGTCAAGTCTGAGTCTCAGACAAGATTGAGACCAGAAGTGGGTTTATTTTTTAAAACAGGGTCAAGTGGGTTTATTTTTTAAAACTGAAGTAAGTTTTTCCAGTATTTTGGTGAGCATCTGTATGCACTTTCTCTTTGTCTGTTTATAATAAAAACAGATCAACAAACATACATGAAATAATAAAGACTTGAATTTCAGTTTATTCCTCACACAACAAACCAAATTCCCGCTGTGTGAAAATACTGTCATAAATATTAAACTGCTTATGAGCCCTACAAACAATGTAATAGTATGCAGCAAATGTACTCCATACCACCTCCCAATTCCTGACCTCATTCAAGTCACGCACAAAAGAAAATAATCAGTCGCTGATTAATATTGGATGTCAATCAAATCGCCAATCGAGTGAAATAAATTTAATTAAATGATAATAATCGTAATGATAATTAGCAGAGCTGGTTTTTAATGCAGATTTCATGATTTACTAACTCTCGATTTGATATTTATTTATAAATATTACAGGTACCATTTTTTTTCTTTTGAAGGAACAAATCTCTCCCAGAAAATGGTGTAAACTTGGAGTCTCTCTAACTTGGTACATTAAGACAATGTTGAAGATTATAATTAACAACAGTGCACAAACAATTAATTTGGACTATTACATGAACGTTGATATATTTCAGTAAGTTGAACTGTTTTTTTCAACGTACCTTCTGATGTTCATTCAGGTTTATTATCAATATTTTCAACCCAGCTCTATAACTTAGTTGACTTTTTTGAAGAGACTTGGCTGATCTCAGGATCTCTTCTGTTTTTTCACTCCAATCTCACTCCCTGTTCATTGGTAAAAGAAAATCCCTTATAATTTTTATCTCCTGTATATCACACATTTGCACTTATGCCTCTCTACATGTATATCAAGACCAGAGGTTGCGTTAGACTTTAAAATTGTCCGTCATTTTTAAATTTCCTAAAAATTTCACCATAATCTATTATTACCCGTCATATTATTATTATTATTTTAATTATAATAACACATTTAATTGATTTTATTTTTGTTCACAATTTCATTAGCAATCATGAACCTACAGGACAATATAGGCTTATACATTTATTTTGAAGAGAACAGATGAACAGAGACTGTTCAACACCGCGCCCGTAGTGATAGCTGAGGATATTTATGGATTTTAATAGGTTCTCATTTTTATGAACCAATATATGTTCTTAAATCACAGTCGATATCACAGTGATAAATGAACAGTACATATTGCACCTCCCATCCAATAAATTGCAATAGGCTAAGCTTTGTGCTCTGTTACTTTGATATGAAAAAGTCTCAGATTTCAAATTCTGTCCATTTCATTAGGAAATTCATGTAATAAATACCGTTTTGGTGCTCTTTAATGTGACGTGATAGATCGCTGGCTTAAACTGGGTACTGTGTGCAATCAAACGCATAGCAACACATTAGTGACAGTTTCGTTTTTGTTCTGGATCCAGTGCTCTGCTGCCACACTGTAGTGTACTCGCCACCAATTGGACAGGGGTGGAAATTACAGTTACAAGTTATAATAGATCAGCCTCAGTGTAATCCGTCAAAGTGATAAAAAAATTCCGTCAATGACGGACAATTTGAAATCTGAAATCATGTTTGATTGTTTGCTTTTTTCAACTACACATCTGAAAAGAAGGCACATTTCCCACCTTTGGATTTTATTCTAAATATTAAAAGCACATTCATATTTTTCTCACAACCTGATCTCATGATGAAAACGTTTTTTGTAAGACGCGAAATACGCAAAACACAAGCATGCCATTTTACTTTGTTTTTAGATCTCTCACCTTTCAGCTCTTTCACTGTGAGTCATGTTTTTCTCAGCATTCGTACCCAAGGATTCCACATCCTGACTCCAATTCTATGCTGGCTGAGCTACGGAGTAAGCTTGTTACGCCCGGAAAGCGAAACATATGGAGGTGTAATCATAGCTATGTACGAAAAACGCCTCTCGTGTTCATTTCTGTTGGAAACGGCAGTGATATGTATTTATTGGTACATATTTTGTGTCTTGTTAAAAAGTTCCCACAGGTATGTTTTCGTCATGAGATCAGGTAGTTTTCTCAACACGTCTCATAAATTCCTCAACTAATCTCAACCAATTTACCCATTACATTCGTCCATCATTAAATTTTACAAAACATGTATTTTTAGTGCTGTCAATCGATTAAAAAAAAAAAACTAATTAAGCGCACATTTTTTTTTCTGAAGTTAATTGCGATTAATCCCACCTACTATTAAAGTTTTTAATTTTATTCTTATATTGCAATAATTTCATTCAATCTTCAAATTAATGTAGAAACAACATAAACATAATATTTGTTTAATGCTTTTTTATGACAAGTAGTACTGATACCAACTGATTTTGTTTTTTTTTCGTAATATTTAACCATTGACTATAGCCATTCAACATTACAGTATAATTAAGAGCTATCAATTTAACTTTTATTAAACTTTAAAAAATTAATTTTATATTCAGTAAAATCAAAACAATCTTCACATAAACCTATAGTAAATGTCATTTAGCTACCTGTGTCTTTCAGCAAGAAAATATTTAGATTAATAAAGTTATCAAATAAAGACTAATAAAGTTATAAAACTACAGAAGTTATTGATTTTGACTGCTACTTTAAGAGTTGCTGCTGCTGAACATGACATAGATCTGACACTGTTTTAAATGTGACTTATAAATGATAAAAATACATGCAGAGTTCTAAGGCAGCTGTAATTGCCCTTTTTTTTTTGTAACTTCATGACCTAACTGATGACATAACTACAGCATTGCATGCTCATAGTTTCATTTGGATTTGAATATGATACAGCACTTTAATATAACCTAATACAGCATGTGCCGGCATATTTGTGCAGCACTTGAAGAGCCTAATTTCACTAGTAGGCCTATTTTTACAATAATATTTCACAGATTTCTTCTTTGTATCATTGTATATTTATTTACCATTTTTTTATATATTTTACCATACTTTTAATAGCAATCCACACAGTCTCCAGCCACACAATATGAACAGCTCACTGGCACCTCTGACATTAACGTGTTTAACACATGGAGCATTCTTGCTGACTTCTAACTGTATCATGGGCTGCTAACATGTTAAGGTCATGAAGGGTACAGTCCTGGAACGAGCAAGCACGCTCAAAAACTTTCAAAACGCTCTACGCTCCAGGCAAAAATCATGCACGCTTTGCCCACATACTCTGGTATCTATAAAGTGAGAAAGATAGAGATAGACGGAGGATGTAGATAGATATGGCCTAGAATAGTAGCTCCGATTTTCCATAGTTCCGCTCCATTGTTCACTTCCTGCTCGTATCGACTGCATATTGCTCACTTCCTCTTTTTATCAAATCAAGTGACACTTATTATTATATTCTCCATTTAAAAGCTTCCATACTTACTGATTATCTCCTGTCATCTACAGTGTGTGTTCATTTCACAGCTTTTCCATATGAAAGATTCAATTTATCGGTTCACAGAGCGAAAACACTCACGTGCCCCTTTATCTCAATATGATCACAGTCAGCCACTGCTCATTACCGCAGGCAGGTTTTCATGTGTCTCATTTCTTCTAAGTACTGTGGAAGTGTTCTTTCACAGATTCGTGTTGGACAGTCTCAAGGTACAGACGCAACTCTTGACCTGACTAGTTAAACTCATAGTTGGTTATTGACTGTGATGAAGTTCAAGAAAATCATGTTACCAAAAAAAACTATGTCTGTTTACTCTACAAACTCTACAACTATCTACAAAATCAGCTGCTTATTTAAGAACTCGTCTAAAATAAATATGATGGTTTTCTGGAGATGCAGACATAATGAATAAAAGAAATACAAACAATTTACAGTTTGCATAATTTAAACAGACTGTAATAAGTGACAAAATGGCACTGATTAGCTGTGCATTACAGTGATCTCTTGTGAATTGGTAGATTAACTGCATAGCATTATGCTGGCACTTAGTGAAGGTTCCCAGCATTCAATGTGGCATGAATAAATTATGTGGTTCCCTTTTTCTTGTTGTTTCTTTGCAAGTTTTGTATGCTGAGTGTTGTGCATGCCCGGTTAATAAGTCAACCACATGTTCACTGGTGATAACAAGCCCTCAGACAAATAGCTCACCCCCTAATTATTTATTATTAATATTTTAATAAAATTTCCCTTAAACTGTAAACTACAAAATTGCACAAGAGTACAAGTAATGATTTGACTGTGATTAACAGCATACTGTATTCATGCAATACAATGCAACTAATTAGTTTGTAACCCAATTACACTAGCTGGGAGAAAATTAATCAAATGTAAATAAGGCCCAAATTCCCAGTCAAATGGAACACTAATTACTGCAGTAATGTCTTCAAATACACCATTACCCCACAATCTGGAGCTACATAAACAGTATTTTTAGAGTAAGTGGTTGTATCATAACAGAACATGAGCTTGACAGATTTCACAGTGAAATTCTTAATACAATATTTTATTGAAACAAATTACTATGAAATCTTGTAACATGCTGGGGTTTTTTTTACGCTGATATCAGCACGTCCTTGTGAAAAAGAAGTGTGCTTTATTGTTTTGAATGTGCACTTGTAGTGCACCGAACATTTTAAAATTATATTTAGGGGCCAAGCACCGAAGGTGCGATGGCACCTATTGTATCCGTTAGTGTTCTTCTTCTTCTTCTTCCGCTCTCGAGTCTATGGGAGCCCATAGAACCGTTTGCGGGAAAGTTGTGAAATTTGGCACACTGATACACGACAGTCCCAACATTAACCACTACAAATTTAGAGTCTCTAACTCAAACTCTCTAGCGCCACCACTTGTCCAAAATTTCAATAATTTTATGCTAATAACTTTTGAACCGTAAGGCACAGAATCAAAATTCTTTTTTCTCTGAATCCTTGGCTCATGCCGAGTCGAATGAAGTCCAAAATTCAAAAATCGTAAGGTTTAGTTTTTTTCTATAAATTTTTTTTCGTAAAACCTACTTTTTCGAACTCGTCCTAGATGGTTTGTCTGATTTTCACCAAAATTGGCTCAGATCATCTTCAGACCATGCTGGCAAAAAGTTATGGAATTCAAGTTGATTAGTCAAACCATTTTTGAATAACGCGCGAACAATTTCTATGAAAAGCAGGCAAAAATGGTTGTGACGCTATATCTCCGCAACGGTTTGGCGTATTGAGACCAAACTTGGTGTTTGTCATAACAAGCATGACCTGAGGCTACCTGCAGTGTTTCGGCACAGTGCCACCTAGTGGTCAGGAGATATAGAAAATGGCTATTTTTGCTTATAACTTCTGAATGGTTAGGCCAAAAATCACAAAACCAGTCTCTTCAGATTCGGAGCATCATGCCGAGTCCAACCATACCCAAATTTCCCATATCAGCCATTTTGGGTGTCGGCCATATTGAATTTTGTCCAAAAATGCTATATTTTACGAATGCATTGACGTATCGCTACGAAATTCGGTATGTGTCTTCAGCACCATGCCCTGACAGTACTCAAAAAGTTTGGGGGCAGCGCCACCTTGTGGTCAAAAGTTAAGGATTTCGTGTCGATACACGAAACGGTTTTCATTTAGCGCATCAACGAATTTGCTGGAAAGATGCCAAGTTACATCTGAGGCTGTATCTCTGCATTGCTTTGACATATTGACACCAAATTTTATATGTGCCATTGTCACCTCACACTGACCACGCTACATCAATTTGGTAACAGCGCCTCCTATTGGTCAGAAGTAATACACCATTCATTTAACATTAATAATGAAATTTCCAAAAATGCTAATAACTTCTGATTGCATTAGCCTATTGTAATGAAACTGGTCTCAAAACTTTCTTTGGGTCATGACGACAACATACATACCAATTATACCATAGTTGGCCGAACTTCCTTTCCGCCATTTTGATTAATGTAAAAAACTTACTTTTTGAAACTCCCCCTAGACCGTTGGTCCGATTTACACCAAATTTGACTCAAATCATCTTCAGAGTGTGCTGATTCAAAGTTATGGATTTTGTGTTGATAGACAAAACCATTTTCATACAGCACCACTACACAATTGTGGCATGATGCCAAAATGACTTTGAGGCTGTATCTCTGTAAAGCTTTTACATAATGACACCAAACTTTGTGTGTGTCATTGTCGCCTCACACAGAACACGTCACATCAATTTGAAAACAGCACCACCTATTGGTCAAAAGTGATAAGCCATTAAATTATGTTATTGTTTGTATTTATGATTTTTCAGCCATTTCAGTTGATCTTATCCTAAAATGATCTTAATTACCCATTTGTGTAGTCGGTCTCCTACTTCTTGCCATGCTTAGCTCCTCATTCTGCCTCTTATGTGCTTGGCCCCGCAATTGCTGCTTGCAGCTATATTTTATAATTGGATCTTTTAAAAAAGTGCACCTTTAATTAAAAGTTTTACTTATTAGGGGCCAAGCACCGAAGGTGCCTAACAAGTAAACTTATGACTTTGAGGCTGTATCTCTGTAAAGCTTTGGCATAATGACACCAAACTTTGTGTGTGTCATTGTCACCTCACACAGAACACGTCACATCAATTTGAAAACAGCACCACCTATTGGTCAAAAGTGATAAGCCAATAAATTATATAATTAGTTGTTGTATTTATGATTTTTCAGCCATTTCAACTGATATAGCCTAAAATGGCTTTAATTACTCGTTGTAGTCTGTCTGTTGCCTCTTGCCATGCTTAGCTCCTCCTTCTGCCTCTTTTGTGCTTGGCCCCGCAATTGCTGCTTGCAGCTATATTTACATTTATGTTTTATCATTACATTTTTTTTTGTCATGGTTTAAAGTACACTTTTTTGATGTGTTGACATATTAAAGCACTTGTAAAGCAGACTGCTTGATAATAATTTTAAGTCGGTATGTTTTATATGTTTTATATAGGTTAAGATTTTGAATATAATTAACTGCAACTACAAGTGTAATTACAAAATTACAAATATATTTTAATTCCCTAAAGGATTAGTTAACTTCCAGAATAAAAATTTCCTTGATAATTTACTTACTCATCTGATGTTCATTTTTTTTTCAATTCCAGGATTCCAGGATTTTTCTCCATATATTGGACTTAAAAAGGGATCAGTGGGTTGAAGTTCAAAATTGCAGTTTCAGTGAAGCTTCAATAGGTCTAGTGAAACGATCAAAAAAAAAGAAAAAAAAAAAAGGATATACTTTTTAACCACAAATGCACACAAAAATTCACACATTAAATAGTTAGGGCCCTAAATCCATTTTATTTTTTCCCAAATTCCGTTTTATTTTTTTTCCAAATTCTGTTCTTTCTGTTTTAATTTTTCTCAACTCCTTTTTAATGGTTAAATTAAATTTTATTAATCAAAGAGCATGTATAATTCATTAAAATCATGAAGCGTATACAATTTCACATCAATTTAATGAAGGTTTAACAAATATGACATGTTTAGGGCCCTATGAAATGTTTTATTTTTTCTCACCATATGTTTTATTATTATCAAATTCTGTGTTTTAGCATGGCTAATTATTTGAATGCATACTTAATGTATTCAAATTTATTTTTAAATAGCCGTATGAAAGGTTTTTTTACCCTCAGAAATTATATGTTGTGCATTTAAAATGTTGTGGTTATCGGAGGAATAAAACATTAATTTCATTTATCTTTTAATTATTGAAAATTAAGCAAACTTTTTTTTTTCTGGCAAAAAAGGGGAATTTACTATTAAAATTAAAACATGGAAGAAATTTTGTGTGATTATACCCTAAAAAATACTGTTTGTTTCATTTTAGTAGTAGTAGTAGTAGTAATATATTTCTGGCACGTCTTCAAGTTAAACCGGACTTTTATTTTGACGGGTTGCTGTGTCTACCTTTACATTTCTGTGTGTATATGATATGACGCTAGTTTTCCTAAAATGGAACAGTCAAATGCTGAAATCACCGCGAGTGTCACATGCGCTTCAGTGTGTGTAGTAAACAAAACCTCTCATCTGCTCCATTAATTAAAACAGAGACACACAGAACATGCAGGATTCATATTTAAACTGTATTTTTGTGGCGTAATATTTACAGATACTAGTCCATATTGCGATTTGATTTAAGTGTAATGACCTACTTTTGATTAATTCATTCAAACTTTGACAAATTCCATGACATTCCGCATTACTCAGACTGGATTCCGCGATTCAGTCCGCGTTTTCTGCATTGTGGAAATCATAGGGCCCTACATAGTCATGTTGGAAAGGTCACGTGTGACGTAGAAGGAAGTATCGACCCAGGGTTTACAAAGCAAACGTGCAAAGAAAGTCAAACGTTCTTTACAAAAAAAAGGTAAAACAATGATGTCGGATGATTTTGAAGTTGGAGGAGAATATGAGATGGAGTTTTTCACTCTACCTTGCCTTTTTGAACACAGATGAAGAACTAACCGCGTTTGACCTTTCAACATGATTACGTAATGTGTGAAGCCGCGAATGTGCACCGCAGAGCTACTGCTAGTGCAAGTATATATTTGTGGTTAAGTATATAAATGTTTCTTTTTCCTTAGAAAATGACCAGTCGTTTTGCTAGATTAGACCCTTATTCCTCAACTGGGATCGTGTAGAGCTGCATTGAAACTGCAATTTGAACGATTGGCTCCCATTGAAGTCCATTATATGGAGAAAAATCCTGGAATGTTTTCCTCAAAAACCTTAATTTCTTTTCGACTGAAGAAAGAAAGACATGAACATCTTGGATGACAAGGGAGTAAGTAAATCAGGAAATATTTCTACTGGAAATGAATTAATCCTTAAAACATTCAAGTATATTTTAGTGAATTATTTTTAAGCACTCTTTTTAAAAGTATGTTAAAGTGGTCTTTTGTTCGCCTGGGTAACTTTGTCAATGAAACGCATCGTTATCTCTTAAATATGTATCAGCTGTCAATAACTCCAGTTCAGAATTACATTCACAGCACTCTTAGTATTTTAAGATTTCTTTCGGACAGCATTTTATTGCTCTGTTTCACACCAGCAAAATTATTTGAAGCTCATATAGGCAGCTGCCTGAGGCTGTGTTCATGTTTCAGTGGGTTTCAGTTAGACGCTGGAGTGGAACTGTGGTTTATGAGTACTGCCATATATATGCAGAAAAAGGTGTTTGGAAAAGCTTAGCTTTCTGTATAATTCATAAATGTAGGAATTAAGCACAACATGTTTGCAATGTACTGGGTGGCTACAATGAACTTTCTTACGCTTAAAATACACTATTCACTGGATTTGCAGGTTTATCAGTGTATGGAATTGATTCTTTGAAAGATATTCAGGGTTTTGTCTGAGACACTTAATAGAAAGTAAATTAGATTTCCACAGCAGAATTGTTTTCCACTTTATGTCTGTGAAATAATCAGTACTTATTACTTTTGGATGGAGTCTGCATACATTTGCGAGGAAATATTCTGAGCACTTTCCCAAACCATTCTAAGAGTGTAGCACATAAAACTGCATTTTTGTTAAACATTTCTAAACACGAATTACTTTATTTCAACACTTCACCAGAGGGACTCTAAATAATCATCTATACCGGTGACTTCACACAAAACACAAACTACAACAATATAGCATCAACAGTCAAAGAGCATGATCTTAATCTGAGCATGATCTTCATTTTTAACGTCAACATTTAAAATGATCTTATTTAACATTATACGGGTTCACATGTTTTGATCAAGCATGTATATTTAAATTATTCAAACATAGTGTATATTCTTCCCAGTTTTAAAATTGTACTCTATCAATAATTTAAGCAATTAATACTCAAAACTCAAAAAACAATACCTATGTTGTCAACAAATTAATTTAATTTGAGAGAGCTGTTAGTATTTATAGTGTGTCACTACACTGTAAAAAACAATTTGTTGAGTCAACTTAAAATAATTTGTAACCTGGCTGCCTTAAAATTTTTACGTTCAGTCAACTCAAAAACGTTTATTCAACTTGAAATGTTAAATTATACTAAGTGACAACTTAGATATTTGAGTTGAATCAACCTAAAATTTTACTTTGTACAACTTAACATTTCAAGTTGAATAAACTTATTTTAGTTGACTGAACTTAAAATTTTAAGGCAGCAGGGTAACAAATTATTTTAAGCTGACTCAACAAATTGTGCTTTTTATTTTTTACAGTGTAGTCTGGGTCTGCAAGACACTTCTGAAAATAAAGGTTCTTTGTTGGCATCTGTAAAATTCCACAAAGAACCTTCAACATCCATCCCACAAAAGGTTATTTAAGGTGGAAAACGGTTCTTCAGATTATTGAAATGTTTTTCAAACTAAGAAAAAAAGGTTCTTTTAAGAGCTGTTGACTGAAAGGTTCTTCAGGGAACCAAAATCGTTCTTCTACAGCATTGCTGTGAAAAGCTTTTTAACTTTTGTTTTTAAGAGTGCAGTGGGAAGGTTCATGGATGTTAAAGGTTCTTCATGGAACCATCAATGCCAATAAAGAAAATGGTTCGCTTGGTTCATTTAAGAACCTTTTGTCCAATGGAAGAGCCGTATAGATAAAATTTAGTTTAGACTTGTGCTTGCATTGTTATAACACACTTAACTTCATCTGTTGATGTTGATTGCATGTCACAAGCCCTCAGCTCACCCTTCACAGACAACATGTTAGCTTCACTTTCTTCTGCAGGAACAAGAGGAACTTTAGTGTGACAAAGGAAGGGACAGGGAAGGAAGGAAAATAAGAAGAGACAGGGAGCGAGAGCAAGATTAAAAAAAATAAATAAATAAATGATAGATACTCGGCAGAGAAAAAAAAAACAAAAGATCAAACAGGCGACTGATGTGTCATGGTAGTGGGTTTGCGCCTCTCTCTCAGGTTTTAACACGTACAGAGAAATGACTAACTTTGTTTGGGGACCTTAAATCAAGATGGCTTAAGAAAGAGGCATTATTTCTTTCATCAAAGTAACACCGTTTCAGCAGACAGGCCCAGAATAGTAATTTAATAATTAAGAGAAGAAAGAGCAAAAACAACAGAGCAAAAAGCAAGAATATGGCTTATACTCAATGACATTGTAAACAAAAATAGTAGTTGTAAATTAAAATTGTTTCAGTGGCCCTAAAAATCTTTGAACAAGACATTCTTAGAAATCAGAAACATAAAATACAACCATATAAATATATTAGTATGTTTATAACATAAAAACATATTAAATATATTACCTCTGATATATTTGTAATGTTTAAAATATGATTATACGGTATTTGAAGTGTTTAAAAAAGAAGATCTGCGTGTGTCAAACAAAACTTTTCAACTTTTTGATGAAAAGTTGCCATCAGATATGATGATCCCTGCGTAAACATATGTATAAATGCTTTTTTCCCCCCTCACAAATGTATACAGAATTGGTTTTGGGTTTTTTTCAGTCAGATTATTCATAGGCTCCGTTTACCCCTTTGTCGTCTCCCAGTGGTCTCTGAACCACAATTTGAGATCCTGTTTTAACTTTTTTGATGTATTCAGTTGGTGTATTTTATGCTGGAATCTCCTAGAAACCGAACAGTAATTTCACCTCATTCTGGAGTTGCCAAAAGAGACATCATTGTGCATTACACAAGAATTTACTCCTGTGATAGCAAAGATGAATTACTCAAGTCTTCAGTGTCATATGATCTCCTTAAAAACCAAAAACAGTATATTGTGTGTAGTATGATGTGTATAAAATGTGTTGACACTTAGTTTGGACCTCTTTGAAGCTGATGCTTTGTTCTTTTCGGTCAGTTACTTACAGAACAATAGCTAAAGCCTGAAACAAGAATATCTAATGGTAAATTGATGACACCGTGGCTCATCCCTGGTCCAAACTGAATGACACGTGAGGAAATGAGAGCTGACACGTCTCTGAATGAAACAAACATCTTTGATCATTCAAAGCTCTGTTTTCTAGAACTCACATAAACACACACACCGATCCTGACACAGATCGATGCATGCTGAAGTCAAGATTTAAAGCCCGAGAGGTTTACTATGAGATCTGTATTGTAATGGTGATTGTCACATTGTGAAACTGCTTTAAGGTTAGATTGCTCCTATTCATAGGGTGTCATAGCTGGTCTCTTTTGGCCTTATCTCAAATGCTCCAAAAGGCAAAGTCTGTGGATGTGTGTGTGAGAAGACAGAGATAGATCGCAAATGGTACACAGAGGGCAAAAAAAGAATAAAAGTCTTTGTTCATAGAAAGGCTTGGGATTATAGAAGCAGAAAGGAGATTTGTTCAATTTGAAGTAATCCTTCATTTATGTCCTCATTTGATACTGAGTCTTTTTTTCTCTTTCTCTTCCCCAGGATGAAAAAAATCAGGTATTAATAACCAACGCCTGGCTACAGCTGGTGAGTTTCTACTTAGTTTCCTTTTGTACTCCATGTGCATGTGTGTGTAATAAATGCATGGCCGCTTTAAGGCAACTAAGTTCACTCAACAGCCATTTTGGTAACATTTCCGGGCAGCTACTTACTATTTATTAAGAGCCACAACTCCTATGTACTTGGGAAAGACCAAAATGTGTTTTTAATTGTTTGTCACGATTACATTTCAATAAAATAATTTCTATTATGACAACTCTGGGAAGACTTTAGCATGGTAATGGATACGGCACTGTTAATGTATTTGGTCTTAGTGGAATAGATCTGCTACGCTGCTGAATTTCTGCTGCTACTGGTTGTAGATTATTGCTGCTGCTGCAGTAAAACAAGTACAGGAACTTGCTATACTGCCAATACATACACCGATATGGTGCTGTAAGTATTTAAGGCATACTGCTGCTGCACAAGTAGCATATATAATAACCCATAGCAGATCTATACAGGTGGAGCTGGGGAGGGTGGAGGGTTTCAGAGGAACTCTGAAAGCATGCTGCAAAATGCTCTAGTAAATGATAACCAGGCAATTAAATGTAAATCAGCAAGCTCATTGGCTGAGCATGCAATATGAACCAATCAAGGGTGTGTTTCCCAAAAGCATTGTTAGCTAACTAGGGCCACAAGTTCCATTGAACTCTATTGGTAAAGACAGAACTTACGACCATAGTTGCTTTTGGGAAGAGCACCCCAGCTTGTGCCAAGTAGCCTACACTCTCAGAAAAAAAGGTACAGTTCTGTCGCTGGGGCAGTACCCTAAAGTACAAAAGTGAAAAGGTACATGTTTGTACCTTACCTGCCCCTAAACAGACATATTAGTATTTAGAAGTACATATTTGTATCTTTTCACTTTGTACCTTAGGGTACCACCCCAGCAATACCTTTTTCTAAAACCTTTTTCCATCTAGAGTTTCATGGCAGAACTTGGCATTTAAAATCAGCAATAAAATCCAAGTGGTAAGTGGTAAAACAAGTGGCACTGACTTTTTGATGCAATCGACCAGAGTTCAAATCCGCCTTTTGCCTTCTTCCTTTTTTACTTCACATTTCAGGTCAGAAAGGTATTTATTTTCAATAAAATGAAGGAAATAATCGAAAAGTGTAAAATAAAGTGCCTCACAGGTGTTTATGGGTTAGGGGTAGGCGTAGGAAGGGCTTTATTGTCCCAATAAAGCGGCATCCATTTAATAATTTTACTGCTACTTTTACATGAAAATAGAATCTTATCGCTATTTGGACTTAGTGTAAATAGCATCTATCGCTAAGAAAATATGCTATTTGCACTTAGGGCTTAGATGCACTTCATATTGCATGACTTCTAAACATACATTTTGACTTTTCTGACGTAGCAAACTTGCTCAGTAGCTCACCTGGTACAGCATTCACGTGCGATGTGGAGTGCTCAGGTACAAGTCACAATTAAAGAGCTTAAAGACTTGTAGAAGCAAGCTAAGGCCCTGTGCACACAGAGACACGTTTAGCTGTATACATAAGAATTTTGTATCATATCAGCATTTCGTCCAGACGGATCCGGTGTTTTGGGCACTTGAAACCACTATTTTTTGAAACCAGGTCCCACAGTGGATAAATCTGAAAATGACACCCTTGCATTTTCGTGTGTACAGGCAATCCCGTACATATTATAAACTGTAAAAAAAGATGGTTAATGCGTCTCCACTTCCTTCCACTATAGAAAAGTGAAGCCAAAGCATCTCAGTATGGCCGCTGTAAATTATGTCATTTGGAGGCAGAGTCTACGCAGTAGTGATTCGTTCCACCTCACGACACCGCTGTATCAAAGTCCCACCCAAACTCCCGCAGACCCAATCGCAAGATCACAATAATGACACCAAGCCCTGTTTTATAGCATTAACTAACTGCCTAAATGCAAACCTTTTAGAAAAATGAACACTTGAACATACACCAGCATGACAAAAACTACCTCAAACGACGGAAACCACCTTTGGGAAAATTTTTCTCAGAGTGTAATTTGATTATTTAGTTTGTTTCACATCCTATTAGATTGGGAGTATATGCAGTATATATACGACCTATACTGCAGCTGGCCACCTGGGGGTGATCAAAACACATTGGCTTCATTTTCAGGACTCATGCGGCATACTTGGTACATATTGTGAAACGATGATGTCATCACCCCACGTTTCGACCCTAGACATCGTTACGTCACATAACAGCAACAACAAAGTAAACAAACAATGAACGACTGTATTTTTATTAACTAACATTAAAGGAGAAGTCCACTTCCAGAACAAATATTTACAGATAATGTACTCACCCCCTTGTCATCCAAGATGTTCATGTCTTTCTTTCTTCAGTCGTAAAAAAATTATGTTTTTTGAGGAAAACATTTCAGCATTTTTCTACATATAATGGACTGATATGATGCCCCAAGTTTGAACTTCCAAAATGCAGTTTAAATGCAGCTTCAAGCGATTTCAAATGCAGTTGTAAACAATCCCAGCAGAGGAAGAAGGTCTTATCTAGCGTAACGATCGGTTATTCTCATAAAAATAGTACAATTTAAATACTTTTTAATCTCAAACGCTTGTGTTGTCTTGCTCTGCCTGAACTCTGTGTATTCTGGCTCAAGACGGGTATGTCGAAAAGCTCCAATTGTATTTTCTCCTTCATCTTCAAAAATCATTTCAAAATCATCCTACATTACTGCATAAGTACCGACCCAGTCTATGCAAAGTGAACATGGAAAGAAGATCAAGGTAAAATAGCAATATAGGACGATTTTGAAGTTGAGGGAGAACATGAGATGGGAGTTTTTCGACATACCCTAACTGTCATCAACCGGAAAAAGTTCAGGGAGAGTAAGACAAGATGAGCGTTTGAGATTAAAAAATATATAAATTGTATTATTTTTATGAAAAAAAAAAGACACTTATTCCTCGGCTGGGATCATTTACAACCACATTTGGGATCGTTTGAAGCCGCATTTAAACTGCATTTTGGAAGTTCAAACTCGGGGCACCATACCAGTCCATTATATGGAGAAAAATGCTATAATGTTTTCCTCAAAAAACATAATTTCTTTATGACTGAAGAAAGAAAGACATGAACATCTTGGATGACAAGGGGGTGAGTACATTATCTGTAAATTTTTGTTCTGGAAGTGGACTTCTCCTTTAACACAGAATAATAAGTAGTGTAATAAATGTATTGTTCCGTCATCTTGTTCTTGGGTTTGTATATAGCGCACAAGGTTTATGCGCATCCTCCAAGTCTTCTTCTCCATTTTTAGTGTATCTCTGTGGCAGAATTACAGCACCAGATACTGGTCTGGCATGTATATTGCATCATTTTGAGTTGGTTTTAGTGGTTTTGTGTGTACGCAGAATTTCTTGAGACAACGCTGTATTTACAGATGAGGGGAAAAAATAGGGATAGGGAAAGCTCTTGCCTCGTGTGGACGGGCCCTAGAATGACATGGTTGTTTTAGTAAATGTGCTTTTATCTTACATTTGGTTTTAGGATTTAGTGTAGATGGTGTGTATTTTCAAATCCAAACCTATTGGCACCAGATTCAGATGCCAGATTCACATATATCTGTTTCGTACAAAATTGTGAGAGACAATCAGATTTGTGAGACACAATTATTTTACAGAATTGTCACCACACACAGGCATGATTTTCCAGCCTGGGATAAAACCTGATCACAGTGGTATCATACTGTAAATGTAGCTTCTTTAGCTAAAAACTATTTTGCTGTATTTTTATGGATAAATCACAGTGCAAATTCAAGCATAAACTAATTCAGTAAAAAAAAAAAGAAAGATGACTGGCTTTTTAACTGAAAGTTAGGACTTCCATTCCTATAGCTGTCATATTGATTGTAATGATTTCTCTCCCTCATTTAATACAGGGTGGTCCATGTCCTCCTCCTTATACGCCATCATTTTTGAAAGTCTAATAGCAATTTGGCTTGTTTTAAACATGACGGTCTCTGTGTTCCTGTCCTGCTCAGTTATGCCGCTCAGTGGCACATCTTCTTCAAATGCTTATTGTTTAGACATCACCCTGGAAAGCACAAACAACAGAATTATTTGAAATTTAAATAAGTTGTTCCAGTCGCATGGCTCGCAGGTGACGCTAACAAAGGTTTTAAGCCTCAGAGCAACAAGATAATGACATTTCAATGGCTTCTATATTTAATGTCATGCCCCTTGGTCACATTAAGCAGATTTACAACTAAAATAACAGCTTGAAGTGGAACAGGATCAGGTCTGTCTGGGAGCTTGATTTATAATGGGCTTTCTGACTTCATAACTTACTTTGAGCTGTTTGGATCGGTCTGTACAAGGCTGCTGTCCTCTGGTGTACCTTCTTCAGACTGCATTTTTTAATGCAATATAATTGAGTTCTAAACACATTTCAGATGGAGAATGTATAAAAACATATTTTATTTAACCACAAGATTTAAATCATTAAAATGCATAGGAACATTGCCATAAGGTTGATAAACTGTCTTCAGCGCCCAAGAGTGCATTAAGATGAGCAATGTTGTCAAACTTTTAATATTTTCCAGTTCTGCATTCAAAACTCATATGAATATTATTTATTTGAGTGAAAGCTTCCATCCTGAGAAACATTACAAACCAAAGTAATTGCTAAAATGCCCAGAACCACTAAAGGTGTGAAACATAAGCATATTAAATATATTTGGTAAACATAATCAGCCTAAAAGCAGGCAAGTGTGAAATTCCATGTTGAAAGGCATGTTCGTAAATGTGTATATACACAAATGGCACCAAATGGTTTGTGCCAACTGTGAGTTTCAGTTGTTAAAAGGTGTTTCTATCTGTCTGAAACATTGCCTAGCTCTAAATCACCTTTATTGACCTCATCAGCCATAATGCACGAGTTTAGCCAACTGAGCACTTAACCATGAAATTAAGCTGGATAAGAAATTTTCCACAAAGGAGCTGCTCTGATTTTGAACCCAACATTCAGACCAGTTGCCTTCCAAAGTGCCAAACAGGCCTCGCACAGATGATCACCCACAAACTGACTTTTGATTTGTTGATGTTGCAATATATGTCCCACAGATGGACATCACATGGTAAATGTAGCATGAAACACATACATTTATGATTGAGATAAAGGCTGAGAGATGTGGGAGGGTTAAAAAACATGAAACTGCACATGTGATGTTGGGAACAAACTGGATCTGTTGTTTACTTCCTGTGCTTTTTTTGGACATGGAGAAGAAACAGTATGTTCTACTGTATATATGTGTCGCAGTACATATAGGAAATATGTGCAGCGCACATTCCCTGATCCTATCATGTTGTCAGCACGGAGCGAGCCATTGTGTCTGCCGAGAGAGGCAGCGCCTCAGGGAATACGCTCACTAAAGCACACTGGGACATCTGAGCCACAGAGACGCACAGAGAGAGAGAGACGTGTGGGACAGAAACTCCTCTTTCCTCCTGACTGATCTGATGTGATCTGTGAGGATGAAACAAACATGATTTTCTCCCTGTTGTTTTAACTCAATTAATTGTGCATCAGTGAACACACACACACACACACAAGTTATCAGAAATAGTTTAAAGGTCGCATTATAATGACAGCAATCTGTAATACAAGAGATAAAGAGGAACAAACGTAAAAAAAAAAAAGATGTACCTAACCTACTGTCCATCATTTTTTGCGGAATCTCACACCAGTTTTTTTCAGCTTCTACCAAAACTTCCAAGATTTAGAGGGATTGTTTATCCAAAACATTTTTTTAAATCTTTTCCTCACCCTGATGTTGTTTCCAACCAATAAGACTTTCATTAAAGGGCTGTTTTTGTACATGTCTCTTTAAATGCAAATGAGCTGCTGCTCCCCACCCCTTTTTCCAGAACCGGGCTGTGCCTTTACAGCTCGTACCTCAGATAAAAACGTGAATCATGCGTTTTTAAAGCCATATCAGTTTAAACTTCTGATATAGTGGCCGTCACATGGCATATGAGTGCTGAACTAAGTTCTCTTTCATGTCTTATTGTGCTTAAACTGTTAAATACACACAAATTTATGTTAAAAACACACACAAAAGTTATGAAAACACTGTCGGTTATGTCTGTGAAGGTCACGGCATTAGAACTAGTACACGGTTGTGGTTTGCGAAAACAAAATGGCAGTGATGTGGGTAGAAACATGCAGATTAAAGGGGCAGTAATATTACAATAAGATGCCCTTATTACATCACTAGGGGAACAAAATCTAAGAGGCTTGTTTTTTCACATGCTTGCAGAGAAAGGCGTACCAAAACAAAGTTACTCGGTTGTCTTTTTCACTTTTTCAGGGTTGGTAGATGCACCGGGGTCCTGATTATAGCACTTAAACAAGGAAAAAATGTCAGATATGTCCCCTTTATTTTCTAAACATATATAAGCAATATCACACAAGTAGATGTAAGATATGGCTGTATATTGACACTGCTGTGATTCGGCCATAGGGGGATCTTATTATAGTAATATTGCCCCTTAATCTGCATGTTTTCACCCACGGCACCACCATTTTATTTTCACAAGCGACAACAGTGTACTAGTTCTAATGCTATGACCTTCACAGACATAACCGACAGTGTTTTTCTGACTTTTACGTGTGTTTTTAATATAAACTTGTGTGTTTTGACAGTTTAAGCACAATAACACATGAAAGAGAACTTAGTTTAGTACTCACATGAAAGAGACATGCACGAAAACAGCGTGTTTCTGCTTCCACTCAAAATAGGCATTTTCAGAATGATATAATAAATTATCTGTGGGGTATTTTGAGCTGAAACTTCACAGACACATTTTGTGGACACCTTAGACATGTAAAAAACGAATTATATCTCATGTTTAACCACTATAGAGACATCAGAGCCAGCGGTAAATTCCCAGAGGCGCTGTCAACCAGATTCATGAGTACAGAACGGCCGCTGATGATCTGGAGCTCACACGTCCAAAAAACGTCAATGCATATTCTCACGTCAAGTACATTCTCACCTGAAAACCTTTTAAAACTACATTCCGTGACACAGAAACTGTAATGTTTATAAAACGATACTGGATTTGGGCATCTGCCAAGAATGCTTGCTGTAAGAAGTACCGCAAAAGGAGTGATATGATTACAAACTGTGAAATGGCTGCTGGAGTTCTGATATCACTCTAATATTGCACTCCTATCAGCCATTCAGATTCAAGAACCAGAAAGAACTGTTGTTTTCAAAGCTTGAAAACTTTCAGTGGATGGACAAAAATGATAAAAGAATATTAACATTTAGCATTTATGTTTCGAAGATTAATGAAAGTCTTGGGTTTGGAAGAATGTGAGGGTGAGGAAATGATGACAGAATTTTAATTTTTGGGTGAACTAACTCCTAATTAATCAGTGACAGGTTTTGAAGCTGAATGAGCAGTCCAGTGTTCAGATATTCATATTATGCATCCACACACAATGTTTTAACATTTAAACAAATATGGAATAGGACTTGAGGAAGCTCTGTGGCTGAGTTTAAACTCTGAATGAACTATTTTCACATTTTCCATAATGAGGATCTATCAACAACAAACAACCACAATAGCCACAATAGACCAGCACCACTGGAATGCTACTGTATAGGAATAGGAGTGTCAAACAATGAAAAGATTTGTTCTTATTATCAAGTTTGATTTCAGAATGCAACATCTTGTTTGTCTTTCCTCAGCTGATGGCATCTCTAGATTAATTTAATAGAATAGTAGTGTGCTTTCTGTTGCTTATGATAAAAACTGCTTATGTGCCTAAAAAAAGCCGTAAAAAAGATTATATCACTCTAAATCCACAGTGGCACCACATATTAACCCGTCCTATAATACAGCGGGGAGGCAACTTTAGGCTGGAGAAAATATAGCCAAGGGCCATCTACAACTCTGAGTGAGGGATCAGGTGGAGTTCATGCAAAAAAAAAGCAAGATGTCAACACATATTATTCATTCTAAAAAGTTGAACTTTCAATGATTTTATTTAATTTTAATCACTGGCAATTAGGTGATTTTTGGACACTTTTTAAGCACATTGTGCTATATGTATTGCATATGCATATGCCTTTGCTCTGTTTTATGTGTATTTATGCTTTTTTCTTATTTCCCAGTGTACTGTGTGTACCCTGTTCTGACCACAGCTGTGTGATTGTGTTTTCTGACTTTGTGTGTGTTTGGTTTATACATCCTGGTGGGGACTTAAACCTGAATACACAGACACTCATCGGGACTTGTGTTATGGTGGGGACGTAAATTGAGGTCCCCATGGTTACAAAAGCTTATAAATCATACAGAATGAGTTTTTTTGATAAAGTAAAAATGCAGAAAGTTTCCTATGATGGGTGGGTTTAGATGTAGGGTTGGTATAAGGGCGATAGAAAATAAGGTTTGTACAGTATAAAAACCATTACGCCTATATACTACGTCCCTACAAGGATACCGGACCAGAATATGTTTGTGTTTTTAAAAATGAAGTATTTTAATGGTCTTGAATCTAATGTATGTTTTGTGTATTCAGGCATGGACGGATATCTACCTGAGCTGGAACCCTGATAACTATCCTGGTGTTCAGACCCTGCGTTTCCCATCGAATCAGATCTGGACACCAGATATTCTGCTATATAACAGGTAATGGACACAGAGTTACATTTACAGCATTTTGTTTGCTTGAAGCCCACAAAAGTGTGTTCTTCTTAAACCTGCCTAATACACCGTCTTATTCTGACAGAGCAATAAGCCACAGGAGGCTGTTTGGTGATTTTATCATCACACATACAACACACTCCTCATTGTGGCTTATTGGTTTTCAGACAACAGAAACGGCAATTCAACAAAAGTACCTTGAGTGTTAAGAATAAGTGGTTACAACGGCGCTGTATGTCGGCTCACTGCCCACAAGGCTATCGGCACCGACATTAGTCAATTTTTTTAATGACAGCACTAATAATTTACTGTTATTACTATAGTAAGTACATGTACAAGTGTAACAAGCTTACTGTAAAATACAGTGTTTTAGTCTTAGCCAAAATCTAGGCCAAAATAAACATTCCTTCGGTTGCCATCTATAAATAAATATAGGATTCAACTGATTTGATCATGGTTTTGTTTAAAAAAGTAGGGTTACACTTTATTTTAAGGTGTCTTTGTTACAGTGTAACTATATAAGAATATTAACAATATGTACTTACTATAGGGTTATGGTTAGGATTCGAGTTTGGTTTAGGGTTTGTTGAATGTAATTGTGCGTAATGTTATTACTATTGTAATAACATTTAACGTGTTAACAAGGACACTGTGTAGCCAAAAATTGGCTTTTGAGGACAAAGGCTTGGATCATGAATATTCATTAGATTATGCACAAAATTAGAACAGATGATGAATTAAGTAGTTTATGTACTGTAGATTAAACTCAAACTGTGTTTACTTTGGACGGTCTACAGTAACTACATTTATTTGACGAAGTGTAAATGAATGTGCAGACAAGACACATGACGATCAAGACACATGAAGTGAATAAGAGTAAATTTGTACTTCCTCTGTGTTGAATGATGACCGACAGGAACAGAGACTGTTTAATAATACAGGAGCACTGATCTCACTTCAACAGGAGAAAGTCTGTCAAACAAATCAGAGGAAACAGAGCTTTAGGGAGCTTATATAGACATATTTTCATGTGCCTCATAACTGTGTGGATATGGTACTGTGTTAAAGGAGAAGTCCACTTCCAGAACAACAATTCACAAATAATTTACTCATCCCCTTGTTATCCAAGATGTTCTGTCCTCAGTCGTGAAGAAATTATGGTTTTTGAGGAAAGCATTTCAGGATTTTTCTTTGTATAATGGACTTCATTGGTGCCCCGATTTTGAACTTCCAAAATGTAGTTTAAATGCAGCTTCAAAGGGCTCTAAACAATCCCAGCCAAGGAAGAAGGGTCTTATCTAGCAAAACAATCGATTTTTCGGAAAATAAAATTTTGTATACTTTTTAAGCACCAAAGCTCGTGCAGCACAGGCTCTGGGATGCACGTTCACGGCGCTACGTACTATTGAATCACGTCGAAAGGTCATGCGGAATGTAGGCGGAACTACAGACCCAGTGTTTACAAAGCAAATGCGCAAAGACTAAGAAAGTGCAAGTAAGTTTGTAAACGCTGTTTATGTAACCCTTGACACTTTTTACATGTTTTAAGATAGCACTGCTTTAATTCAGTATTTCCCCTTTAAGAGGGTGGGGTAGCGAGTGCATGGAGAGAGTGCACGGCAGTAGCAGATTAAGTGACTTCTTTCTGTGGTTCTTTGTTTTCCACAACATTCTGTTCTGAGTCAGTTCTGCATATATATATCTAATTTGTTGTTATTATAGTATTATCTGAAAAAATACAAGTCAGAATGTCATCGTATTGAAGGAAATACAGTTAATTTGGTGTGCAACTGATGTAAAGTTGAAAAGAGAGCGGCTATGCACAGCTCTGCTAGCTTTGCTAATCATGGCGAGCACGCGGTGACCGATGCCTCATATGAGTCGTTTTTTTTTTTTTCCACATGTTGGTGGAACTGTTAACAATGTTATATGCAACTAATTTTGTGTTTATTTGATTTATGTGTTTGTGTTTTGTCAAAATGTGTGAAGAAATAAAGGAGTTTAAAGCAGATTTATTTTCCCAAACTATATTTTGTATTATAGAAAGGGATAAGACATGCATACAAATGTACAAAATACATGATCTCTCTCATTGGGAATGGTTTAAATGTTCTGATGTTGTTGACGTTATTAATTTGAGATGTACAATTGTTGCAGACTGGTTTCTGGTTTTCATTCGAAGAACTTGAGTTCTTCGAATGGTTTCTCCAGGAGTGAGTTCTTTCCAGCAGACATCCTACTAGCTGCATCAACTCTTCAGTTATCCACCTCATCTTCGTTTTTCAATTCTTCAGTTCTTCACTCATCCATCTTTGTTTCACTGAATGCCATTCCTAAGGGAGCAGTAGGACTGAGACATTGCTTTTACACCTATCACACGGAACTGAACTTATTTTTTTTCCAAGGAACTTTGAATTCAATTGAATTTTTGAACTTTCCATTTCCATTTCAATTTTTCCAAGTGAAATTGTTGTTGGGGATTGTCTATTGTATACTGTTGTCTACTCACTCTGTTTTTTCCCAAATTTCCAGGAAACAAAAGCACTTCAACTAATTGCTAAAAATACATTTTCCTGGTTAGCAAGACAATTTTGTGTCTTGCTAACCAGGATTCTGATATTCAAAACCTTTTATTTAATATCTTTGTGGTTGACATACAGGAAAAAAAAAAACAAGCTCCTCTGATAAACCTAGACAACTAGTATAGATCATACAGCCCTGACATAAGAGTTGAAGTTGGGGTTACATTTACAAACAAAAAGGTACAACGATGTCCTCCTCTCAAGTTGTAGGAGAAAATAAGATGGAGTTTTTCGCCATACTCAGTACACAGACGATGAACTTACATGTGATTCATAGTAATGATGGGAAGTTCGGATCATTTTACCGACTTGGACCTTTGAGTCTCGTTCAGCAAAATGAACAAATCTTTTTTGAGTCATTTCGTTCATTTTAGCAAAATATAATTAAAATGTTACGTGTTACTTCCGTAACACATCTACTGCTTACACAAACGTTGATCACACTACAAACAAGACAAAACTATAATGCTACAAGAAACAGAAAAGATTAATTCATTCTTTACCTGGGTTTTTAGTCTATGATTAGCTCACCTCACCTCTTATCTGACAAGTTTTCAGGTTTGAGTTGTTCATTCATCACGTGACAGCCCCATAAGATGAACGAACAACTCGAAAAACCAGAAGACTCGAAACAGGTGAACTAATTCCAGTACAGAACCTAATAGGATGTTGCCCATGCGCGACTGAACAGATCACCGAGACAACTCGTTCTTCCCGAGTCACATTAAAGATTTGTTCAGAATGAAAGAATCGTTCAAGAACTACCCATTACTAATTCGTAGCACCATGGACGTGCATCCCAGAGCCTGTGCTACACGAGCTTTTGTGCTTAAAAAGTAGGATAATTTTTAAAAAAAACAATCGTTTCACTAGATAAGACCCTTCTTCCTTGGCTGGGATCATTTAGGGACCTTTTGAAGCCGCATTTAAACTGCATTTTGGAAGTTCAAAATCGGGGCACCAATGAAGTCCATTATATGGAGAAAAATCCTGAAATGTTTTCCATAATTTCTTTACGACTGAAGACAGAAAGACATGAACATCTTGGATAATGAAGCAGTTCATCCAAAAAGAAAAATCTGTCATAATTTACTTACTTACCAAGAACTTAAATGTTGTATGAGAAAGAGCAGCAAGAACATTCCTTACAGCATCTCCTTTTTTGCTCTATTGAAGACAGAAAGTCATTCATGTTGCAGTGACATGAAGGTGAGTAAATAATGACAGATTTTTTATATTTGGGTGAACCATGCCTTTAAGCAGTGTTAAACTTTGGGTGGGCTTTGAATACACAAGCCTTGTGTCAATACTTAGTAGATTTGAGTCACCATCTGTTCCATCTGAATGGAATTCAAAACTGATTTGTGATGCACTCTTTATAAAATCATACCTCAATCTAGTTGCTCTTCCCACAGAATTGAAAGCTCTGGCAATAAAGACAAGCAGTGAAACATCAGTTTACACATCACAAACTGGCATTAGGGGACACCAGAGGCAATTGTAACTTTCTGTTTTACATTTGCCTTCATAACTCACAAACTACTACAAATCCACCTGCCGACAACAGTAGAACCATTAAAACATTTACATTAAGAAAGGCTGGATCATAATATTGAATTATGAATTTAATTACAGGAAGTCAGAGTGTTATAATAAAACTTTAAGCAGCAACTTAGAGATAAAATAGTAAAGGCATAAAAAATACTGGGCATTAAAAAATTCAGTTTAATTTTTTTTATGTCTATCAATATAAATCGTTATTTTTCTCAAGGAGGAAGTGTAGGAAGAATAATGGTCTTAACTTTATAATCAGCTTCTGAAAAGAGAAGCAAATTACCAGCAGGATTTGTCAAATGAAAATTACTTGTGTGCAATAGCCAACACTATTCATACTTACATATAACAAATCCTACCTCTTGTGTATTTTATGTAATATATTTTTACTCCTCCCTTACCTTTATTTTATTCTCATTATCCATCTTATGTAATGTAAAACAACTATTCTGATCCTCTGCATTTAGCTACAATATCCCATCTTTTAATCCATTGTATGTGGCTTTTTCTAATAAATTCCACATGCTTCGTCTTAGTCAGCAGATGTTCAGATCATGTTGTAGTGGTGATTAGAACAAAGTTTACAGCAAACATACACCTTAAGGTGAATGCCACTAGTAAAAGAAAAGAGAATGGAGAAGAATACAGAGTAGTTACTGAGGTGAGAATAAAATGACACACATCATTAAGCTGCTTACCCATAGATCATCAACTCCTGATGATGGCAATGTCACTCTTCTGAAAAGAAACAAACAATAAAAGCGAGCGTTAGAGAGAGACAGTGTGACTGAAATAATAAAGAAAAACTCAATTTCAGATCTTTCTTTTCTGTCTGTCTGTCTGTCTCAAAGAAATTGTATGCAGTGGCATTGGTTGGACGAAAGTTCTTGTGTCTTTAAGAGATTCATTTCAAGAGAGGACTGTTGAAAAAAGTGGGGAAACATCAGGGGTGGGTGCAGTCTATTGTGACTACCCCACATATAGTTTGGGTCACAAATTAAATTATTTGTATATATTCCATTTTTCCTGTTTATTTCTATTTATGTGTGTATATAAGGTTTATTTAAATTACTTAAATGTATTGTAATGAGCTTACACTAAAGAGTTTAGCTGCATTTTCTGAATTTGGAATGGCAGTTGAGAGACAGTTGAGTTACCGTGACGATTGCAGCGCATCCTCAAACAACAAAGAGGACCGTGAAAGCAACAACTAACTCTTGTCTCTCTCATTTACTACTAAGTTGATTACTGCTTACAGTCTTCCCAACTGCCTGGGACCTGTAACAGATTTTGGGGGCTCGTCCGGGATCAGCGCTACTTTGAAGACGCCTGGTCCGGTGATTTTGAACCAAGGGACAGCAAAGCACATTCCTCAGGAGGGGAGCAACGAGTGTGTGAGAGGCTAAGGGGAGCAGGTGACTAGCATCTTCCTGACCAAGAGCATCACAACACAACCAGATCTACCTGAGAGTGCATCATGTCCGACGAAGAAAGAAAGAGACTTATCTGGAACATCAAGAAGAAAGTCTACACTTTGAACAAAGGTGAACTCTTCCATTTGGCAAAAGACATTCACCCAGCACCAGATGCAGATGTTACACAATTAAAGGATGGTGAAGAAGAGAGCTACATTAATTATATTGTCACTTACATGAATAGTTGTGAATTATCTAGGCTACCTGACCAAGGGATGACTGTGTTAATGAATTTAAATGATGGTATTGATGAAATTGTAGAGCAACGTGCTATTAGAACTGAAAAGGTTACTCAGCCATCTGTTACACCTCATAACACAGACACATCAGAGGAGGAGTATCAGAGGATGCTATCAAACTATGAGGAGTTAGGTAGAAAGCTTTTAGCCAGTAAAACTAAACCTGCCACACTACCTACACCCACAGTCACGTCACACACACATTTTCCAAACAATAATAATCCTGTATATTCCAGCATTCCAAGGCAGGAATTTAATGACCACAGCACATCTCACTCTCCACCTGACACCATGGTCTCCATCAGAGACATTGCAATGTTGCAGCGTCGAGAATTCAAGATCCATGGGGGACAAATAGGAGACAGTGTGTCTGACATAAGATTCAGCAATCTGTGCAAGCAAATAGATGAAGGCATTAAGGAAGGCTACACTGAAAGCGAAATTATTAGAGGGGTGCTCCGCATGATCAAACCTGGAAACTTTAAAGATATGTTAATAACAAAGGATGACGTGACTGTTGAAGAATTGAAGAGTTTTCTCCAGTCTCATCTAGGTGAAAGCAGCAGTACTGAACTTTTTCAGAAACTTATGACTGCCAAGCAACATGACCATGAGACACCACAACAGTTCCTGTACCGCATGATCAGCCTAAAACAGAAAATACTGTTCTGTTCTAGACAAGTGAATTCAGATATCAAATACGATGGCCGCACAGTTCAGAGTGTATTTATTATTTATCCATACTGTTTCACAAGGCATCGGCTTAAAGCACAGTGACATTCGGCGAGAGTTGAGACCATTCCTTTCAGATTCCAATGTCTCTGATGAAACCCTGCTGAGACATATAATAAGAATTACAAGTGATGAAAGTGACAGACAACGCCGGCTGGGACAGTCTACTCGTCATAAGGTGGTCCATGCACACAGCGCACAATTTGAGTCTGAGAGTGGGGCTAAAGAAATGGTGAGAGTGGATGAGACAACAAAAGATAAGACCATTCAGCAGCTGAAGGAACAAATAGAAGCTTTAACTACTGCAGTGGACTCCTTGAAACGGTCTGGAATGCCAAATTTTCCTAATTCATGGCACGAGTACAGTGAGTTACAACCTCAAAGACATCAGCAATCACCTCAACAGCCCACTTTCGACTTTCAGCATCCGACACCCTTCCTACCATCTACCATGCCACTGTACTATCCAGATACATGGGTGCAGTCTCAGACCCAGTATCAATCACAGCATCAATACAAGTCAAGACCCCAAACACAATTCTCTTCAAGTCGACACCCTCTTCAAAGACAGCGACAGTCAAGGTGCCACGAATGCATTGATAAAAATGTGACCACTTGCAGCCATTGTTTTACATGCGGTGCAGAGGGACACAGAGCGGGAGGCTGCCTTCGGAAGTCAAGAAACCAGGGAAACCGGGAACGATCACTGCACAGGGACAACCAGTGATCGAAGTAAAGTATCCGTCCCAGTATGAAATGTCACAAGACTCTACAGTTACTTCAACTTTGTCAAAACAAATCCACAACATCACTTCTCCATATTTATCAAATCAGTCCAATCAAATGAGAGTTGCTCAGCTTGTAGGAGAAAAGTGTCTGTTGAAATGTACAATGAATGGTTGTCCTGTCAGTGTTTTATTAGACACAGGAGCCCAGGTCAGCATTATGGATTATCATTGGAAAGAAATGTACTTACCTCACACAAAGCTTCGCCCACTCACCGAGATTATTGACCCACAGGAACTAGAGGTCAGAGATGTAAAAAAGGACCGAATACCCTTTCATGGTTGGGTGGAGATTACTCTTAACCTTCTAGGGAATGAAGACCCTAGACTGGCTATACATGTTCCCTTTCTCGTAAGCAGGATTGGCTTAGAAAGACCCATTCTGGGGTTTAATGTTGTACAAGAGATTATAAGAGGTGGTGAAAATAGAACCCAAGCCTTGTTTACTCTAGCCAACCTCCTCAGCACAGCAATGGAAATTGAAGAAGATAAGGCCAATGTTCTTATAAATCTCATTCAATACCAGGAAACTTCAAACGAGCTAGATTTGGATATCCAGGTCCCAATAAATGTTGGACCTCAAGATGTTGTTATTCACTCAGGTTGTGTCATGTTAAGTGCCGTGTTCCAAACAACTTCAATGACACCAGTCCGATGGTGCTGTTCGAACCTGTCATGGAGTGTCCACAGTTGGACCAGTTGATTGTTGGCGAGGGACTTTTGAAAATTCAAAATCCACAGAAACCATATGTTCAAATACCTGTTGGCAATCAAACTATGCATAGCATCACACTGCCTCGAAAGACCACACTAGGGAGCATTCAGACAGTCAGAAAAGTAATCGAAACTGATCAAGCTGATTTTCAACCTTTGTCTGTGGAAGTAAACAGTATGGACTCTCTGGCTGGTACCAAGGATGAAGGAAGAAATTCTACAACACTTTGGCATCCTCCAGTTAATCTTAGCCACCTCAATAAAGAACAGCAAGAGCAGGTAAAAGAATTGCTTTATGAAGAGTCAGCAACTTTTGCACGTGACGATGATGACATCGGATGCATTCCTAGCCTGCAGATGGCAATTACATTAAAGGATGACATACCTGTGCAAAGAACATATGCCTCTGTACCTAAACCACTCTATCAGGAAGTCAAGGAGTACATTCAAGACTTGTTGGCTAGAGGTTGGATTGTTAAGTCCAAGTCATCATACTCTGCTCCTGTTGTATGTGTAAGAAAGAAAGATGGTTCACTTAGACTTTGCATTGACTATCGTTCACTTAATAAGAAGACAGTACCAGACAGACACCCTTTGCCTCGTATACAAGACATAACAGATACTTTAGGGGGTTACAGCTGGTTTTCCATCCTAGATCAAGGAAAGGCATACCATCAAGGGTTTATGGCTGAGGGATCCAGACATTTGACGGCTTTTATTACACCGTGGGGGTTATATGAGTGGGTAAGGATTCCTTTTGGGCTGACCAATGCGCCTGCTGCATTTCAGAGAAGCATGGAAGAGATGCTGGACTCCCTTCGAGATGATTGCTGCATACCTTATCTGGATGACATTCTCTGTTATGCAAAGACCTTTGAAGATCACCTTGAAGGACTTAGAAGGGTATTAAAAGCACTACAACAACATGGAGTGAAACTCAGACCGAATAAATGTGAATTCTTCAAAAGAGAGGTTCGCTATGTGGGACGACTCATTTCTGGTGAAGGTGTCTGCATTGACCCCAAGGACCTCAATGCCATTTTGTCACTAAGAGAAAAGTCACCAAGCACCATTGGAGAGGTACGAAGATTGCTGGGATTCTTAAGTTATTACAGAACATACATCCAGGACTTCCCTAGAATTGCCAAACCCATCTATGATCTTCTGCAAATAAAGAGCAATAATGCACATGGAGTGATGGAAAGAATCAACAAAACCAAAGGGAAAAGTAACCAGCTTCCTTCTAAAACACCAGTGGTCTGGACTGAAGAACACAAGAATACCCTGGAAACACTGATTGACATTCTTACCCATCCACCTGTCCTGGCTTATCCTGATTTCAACTCTCCATTCACTCTCCATACTGATGCATCTGAGAAGGGTCTAGGCGCAGTTCTCTATCAATGGCAGAACGGAAAGTTAAGGGTCATTGCATATGGATCTAGAACTCTTACCCCAGCAGAGAAAAATTACAATCTTCACTCTGGCAAGCTTGAATTCCTAGCTTTGAAGTGGGCTATATGTGAGAAATTCCGTGATTATCTGTTTTATGCACCTCACTTCACTGTATACACTGATAACAACCCCCTGACCTATGTGATGAGCACCGCCAAGCTAAATGCTGTGGGTCATCGTTGGGTGGGAGAATTGTCCGATTACAACTTTGACATCAAGTACCGACCAGGAAAGGAAAATATAGATGCTGACACTCTCTCTCGTTGTCCTCTGGACATAGAACAGTATGTCGCCTCATGTTCAGAGGAAATGTCAGTTGATGCAGTTCATGCAACCTGGGAAGGGAGCCAGGTAGCAAAGAAAAGGGATGTAGCCTGGATAGCTACTCTCAATACAACTCAGAACTCTGACATTACAAACACATGCCCAGAATTCTCTCACCATGGTTTTCTGTCGACAATAAATCACAGTGAGTTACAGAGAGCACAGAAAAAAGATCCTGCTATCAGGGAAATAATCAGACTTAAAGAAAGCAATCAAACTCTCACCACTGAAGTCAGAAAAGGGTTGCATGGTCCAGCCAAGAAGTTACTACATGAGTGGAAAAAACTGCACATCGACAATGGCTTGTTGTATCGCAAGACCACTCATCAAAAACAACTGGTCTTACCTGCTGAATTTAAGAAGAAGGTCCTGAAGCATCTTCATGATGATATGGGTCATGTGGGTACAGAAAGGGTGATACATCTGGCAAGGGAGAGGTTTTACTGGCCACATATGAAAGTTGACATTGAAAATTATGTTACCAGAAGATGTTCGTGTATTAAGCAAAAGAAGCCTGTTACCCATGAGAGGGCTCCAATGGGAAGCATCACAACCACTTTTCCTCTTGAACTCGTTTCCATAGATTATCTCCACTTGGAGAAAAGTAAAGGGGGTTTTGAGTACATACTAGTTGTTGTCGATCACTTTACAAGATATGCTCAAGCGTATGCAACCAAGAACAAGTCTGGAAGAACAGCAGCTGAAAAGATATTCAATGATTTTATTCCACGATTTGGATATCCAAATAAGCTGCATCATGACCAAGGAAGAGAGTTTGAGAATGAGCTGTTCAAGACCTTGAGTAGACTCTCTGGAGTTGGACATTCAAGGACCACACCCTATCACCCCCAAGGCAACCCTGCTGAGCGATTCAATAGGTCTCTTCTACAAATGCTGAGAACACTCCAAGAAAAGGAAAAGGAGAATTGGAAAGAACATCTAGCGCGTGTTGTCCATGCGTATAACTGCACAAGACATGAGGCAACTGGATTCTCACCCTTCTACTTAATGTTTGGTCGTTCTCCTCGTTTGCCAGTCGATCTACTGTTTGGACTGAATTTAGAAGAAACAGATGAGTCTCCGACAAGATATGCTGACAGATGGGCTGCGCGAATGAAGGAGGCATACAGAATTGCAAGTGAAAACAGTAGACTGTCAAGTGAAAAAGGAAAAAAAATATTATGATCGTCGTTTAAAGGGAATCACTCTGCATCCTGGAGACAGAGTGCTTGTCCAGAATATGATGAGAAAAGGGGGACCAGAAAAACTTAAATCTTACTGGGAGAAACAAATTTACGTCATTAAAGAACAACTAAATGACAGCCCAGTTTATAGACTTTGTCCAGAGAATGACCCATCCAAAATTCGTACTCTGCATAGAAATCTGCTACACCTTGTAAATGACTTACCTGTTCTGTCACCTGTATCAGAGATGCCACCTGCAGCAGAAAAGGGGAAGAACAAAATGACAAGAAAGACAAGGTCTAAAACAAAGAGAGACACTTCATTAAACAGTGATACAACTGACTCTGAGGATGAAAATACATACTACTGGATAAGGATGCCAGAAAATACACAGAAAAGTACTCAAAATCTACAACCAATGTGGTCAAAGGAGAGAAGAGAATCAGAAGAACCTACACTTCCAAGTCCCGGAGGACCTGTAAGTGGAAAGAGAGAAAGCAAGCAAAAAGAACAACCAACAGAAACACAAGCAAATGAAGAATACTTACCTGTAGATAAGGAGCCATTTGTATCAGAGAGCACAGATAAGGAATACTTACCTGTAGAAACACAAACTGATGAAGAATACTTACCTGTAGATGAGGAGGCATTCATACCGAAGAACATCCATGAAGACAGCTGCACTGCTGTTATCCTAACTAACCCACACACAACTACACGAAATCCTCCTTCAATAGAACCCACAAGATTTACAAGACATCGAAGACCAGTGCAGAGACTCACCTACTCACATTTAGGTCAGCCATCATTACAGACACACACATCAGTTAATACTTTAGGGTTTAGTGGGACATCAGCCATGCCAGCAAGCAGCTATTCACAATACTACACTTATCCAACACCAACATTCTACATACCTGCTCTTTTTATACCATATCAGACACTGACACCATTAAATAACCCCATATTTGCCTACTGAAAGGAAAACGAACCAATAAAGTTATTTAAACAAAATTTGGAGGCATTAACTTTTTTGTTGGGGAGAGTGTGACTACCCCACATATAGTTTGGGTCACAAATTAAATTATTTGTATATATTCCATTTTTCCTGTTTATTTCTATTTATGTGTGTATATAAGGTTTATTTAAATTACTTAAATGTATTGTAATGAGCTTACACTAAAGAGTTTAGCTGCATTTTCTGAATTTGGAATGGCAGTTGAGAGACAGTTGAGTTACCGTGACGATTGCAGCGCATCCTCAAACAACAAAGAGGACCGTGAAAGCAACAACTAACTCTTATCTCTCTCATTTACTACTAAGTTGATTACTGCTTACAGTCTTCCCAACTGCCTGGGACCTGTAACACTATTTTAAGTGTCTTTTTCTGTTCTGATGTGCACAAACATCCTGTATTCAATGATAGCATATTGTGGAAATCAAGATGTTGTCATATTTCCTCTTGTTTTAGATTGTAGAACAAATACATTTTTCAAAGAAATCTCAGTTATTTACAAGAGCTGGGCAAGAGATGACATAAACTTGTTAGTATGGTAGTGTGATATATATATCAGACTTCTGTTCAGATGGAATAGATGGTGACTCTACAATATGTTCCAATATACACTAAATGTACTACAAATGTGTTATAGCATATTACAATTTTTCTCTCAAATGATGTTTTTTTTTTGTTCTCAGAACAATAAGTTCAGGTATCTGGACAATTAGTTTCAATTTAGTTTTGGAATGTGTGCAAAAGAACTAAAATTGAAGTACAAACTCTATACTCTTAACCTTTAACAATCTTTCATTGTGTGAGCCATTATATGCTAAATTATCCATTCAGTTATCAAAATCTGTCAGACATGCATGTATATTCCATAAATATCTGACATGGAATGGTTGTAATGCCTTAGTTAGCAAAGGGCTTGCCATTAGGGTTGCAAATGGGTGAACGCTTTACAGAATGTTTGGTAACTTTTACATTTTTTTTGGGGTTCTGTAATTTTACTGTACATTTTCTGCCTACTTGCAACTCTACTTGTCATTGTAATGAAATAGAAATCACAATCTTGCTAATCATCCAAGTTTGGAAGCATATGGTGTTTGTCCAGCACAATCACTATCATTTTTGAATAAGGAGGAATGTCACAACCCTAAACATCACCAGCTATAGCAGTACTGTATACATGCATTTACATTTGTACATACATCAGTCTATAGAAATGTGTTAAAGGAGAAGTCTACTTCCAAAACAAAGATTCACAAATAATGTACTCACCCCATTGTCAACCAAAATGTTCATGTCTTTCTTTCTTCAGTCGTAAAGAATTTATTTATTTATTTTTTTTAAACATTTCAGCATTTTTCTCTAATAATGGACTGATATGGTGCCACGATTTTGAACTTCCAAAATGCAGTTCAAATGTGGCTTCAAACGATCCCAAATGTGGTTGTAAACGCACCTAGCTCTTTAGAAGAAAGAAGGGTCTTATCTAGCGTAACGTAACATATTAAAAATAATACAATTTATATACTTTTTAATGTGAAACGCTCATCTTGTCTTACTCTACCTGGACTGTTTTTTCCGGTTTATGACAGTAAGGGTATGTCAAAAAATTCCCATCTCATGTTCTCCCTCAACTTCAAAATCACCCTATATGTTTTACCTTTTTTGTTAAGGGTGTTTGATCTTCTTTGCATGTTTACTTTGCAAAGACTGGGTCGGTACTTCTGCAGCGATGTAGGATAATTTTAAAATGATTTTTGAAGTCAAGAGAGAAAATACGATTGGAGTTTTTCGACATACCCTAACTGTCTTGAACCATAATACACAGAGTTCAACGAGAGCAAGGCAAGACAAGCGTTTGAGAATAAAAAGTATTTAAATTGTATTTTTTTTTAATGAAAATAACCGATTGTTACGCTAGATAAGACCCTTCATCCTCGACTGGGATCATTTACAACCACATTTGGGATCATTTGAAGCCACATTTAAATTGCATTTTGGAAGTTCAAAATCGGGGCACTGATATGGTCCATTATATGAAGAAAAATGCTGAAATATTTTCCTCAAAAACATAATTTCTTTACAACTGAAGAAGGAAAGACATGAACATCTTGGATGACAATTGGGTGAGTACATTATATTTGTAAGATATGTAAGAATGTGTCAGGGAAAGACAATAGAGTGTGTAAAAATGAATAAGCAATGGTGAGTTTTCATTTTACATGTAACATTTCTACAAAAATAAATGTACTGTATAAATAAAAATGTTTATTTTCATTTTGTGTACTATAGTATTAATGACAACAGACAAAACTGACATTCTTGTATAGTATAGAAAGCAGTCAGTGTCAGCAAGAAAGTAAAAAAAAAAATGCATATAACAAATATAAAATTAAATTAAACTAAATGAAATTAACATATAACACAAAATGAAATTAAATTTGGCTAACTTTCCATAAAACCATGGTAAAAAAAACCCCATCTAAACATTTTGACCAGCGTGGCTCACATGATGACAACATCACTTTTTATTTTGGAGGTATTGGCCAATTTACTGACACAATAACTAGGTTTTGAAGCATGAATTAAATATTTTGAGTGAGGAATTACAATTTTGCAGCACGTAATATTCTAATTTTCCAGCAAACAGTTGTGACAATTGCACTGTATTGTACTTAATCCCAGCGTAAACACTCTCTCACTTCACACTTAATCCCCCCTTATCTCTAATATAAAGCATGCTGTGAGTTGGCCGTGTTTGTGTGTGCTGAGAGAGGACAGATGTAGTGTTATGTATTATTTAGACAGAGCTCGGAGGTCAGATTCACTTTCCCTACCACCGCCGTCTTTTATATAATGGGTGGCACTGAATACAAGACTTCCACCCCCTCCCATTTTTCTTTTTTGTTCTTTCAAACATCACAGTTTTTTGTGTGTAATCAGCAGGAATGCGTGATTACACATATTTGCTTCAAATTTCAGTGATAAAGATGATCAGTGGTGTTTCCTTTTTAGTTCCCCCCATTGTATCTCTATTGACGGCCATACTAAAATATCTGTGTATTCGGACAATAAATAAATCTTTTAAATTTCTAATACAAAATAGTGTTATAGTAGATCTTTTAACCATTTTCTTTTAATCGGCTTTCACATTACAGAAAAATGTGTAAAGAGCTTGGGACTGTCTGTTCTTGGTGTTGTCTTAATAATCCAGGCTTATTATATTTGGACTGAGTACAACAATAATTAAAATGAGCTTTCATTTTGTTGGAGAATATATATAACTGCCAGATTTTGTGTGCAACACTAATTTACAGAGCAGACTGCGGCTGGATGAATTTATTAGTGACAAAAAATTCAGGCTTGACAGGCAATGTAATAAAAAAACACTCGATTCATAGTAGTGATGGGAAGTTTGGATCATTTTACCGACTCGGACCTTTGAGTCTCGTTCAGCAAAACGAACAAATCTTTTTCCGAGTCATTTTGTTCATTTTAGCAAAATATAATTAAAATGTTACGTGTTACTTCCCTAACACATCTACTGCTTACACATACGCTGATCACACTACAAACAAGACAAAACTATAATGCTACAAGAAACAGAAAAGATTAATTCATTGTTTACCTGGGTCTTTAGTCTATGATTAGCTCACCTCACATCTTATCTGACAAGTTTTTGGGTTTGTATCATGACAGCCCCATAAGCTCAACCAATGCAGTGTGAACCAGAAAGAGAATTGATTAGTTCATCTCTCGAGTCTTTGGGTTTGAGTCGTTCGTTCATCACGTGACAGCCCCATAAGATGAACGAACAACTCGAAAAACCCGAAACTTGAAAAGACTTGAAACAGGTGAACTATTTCCAGTACAGAACCTAATAGGATGTTGCCCATGCGCGACTGAACGAATCACTGCCCGAGATGACTCGTTCTTCCCGAGTCACATTAAAGATTCATTCAAAATGAACAAATCATTCAAGAACAACTCATCACTAATTTGTAGCATTGTGAATGTGCATCCCAGAGCCTGTGCTACACAAGCTTTTGTGTTTAAAATGTATACAAATTTTTATTTTTTGAAAAAAATGACAGATCGTTTCGCTAAATAAACCCTTCTTCCTCGGCTGGGATCATTTAGAGCCCGTTGAAGCTGCATTTAAACTGCATTTTGGAAGTTCAAAATCTTGATCTTCTCATCTTCAGAACCCAAATTAAGCTATTTTGATGAAGTCCGAGAGCTTTCTGACAGCAGCGGAATTACTACGTTCAAGGCCCAGAAAGGTAGTAAAGACATAGACAAAATAGTCCATGTGACATCTGTGGTTCAACCATAATTTTATTTTTGTGGGCCTTGAACATGTCAGTTGTGTTGCTGTCTATGCAGGGTCAGAAAGCTCTTGGATTTCATCAAAAATATCTTAATTTGTGTTCCGAGGATGAACAATAGTCATACAGGTTTGTAACGACATGAGGGTGAGTAATTAATGACAGAATTTTCATTTTTGGGTAAACTAACCCTTTAAAATGCAAATGCATATTTTTGACTCTGAACATCCTTTATAAATGCATCACAAGACAACAGAAATGCTGAAGAAACTGTGGCAAGGTGCTTCACAACATTTGCCATTCACAAGAGAACTGTTTAACTCAAGAAGCATGAAGTGTGTAGGAAGAAGGAAATGTAAAAGATCTCCAAACTTCACAGTATCAGTTATCAGTTATTAGTCACTTAGTAATGTGTCAAAATGATGACCAGCATGTCCTTTTATTCATCACTGTATTGGTCTAGATTGGTCCCATGTGCTCTGCAAACAGTTTATTTCCACCATATTAGCTAATAATGCCACCCTAACAATAACATCATATTCTCGACAATCATTTGGTTTTAATTTAACACATTTGTCATGGATAATTAGAATTGCAACTAAATGTGCCTGTATGATAGATAGAGATGGGAGCTAGTGACTGACAGCAGTAATTGCCTTCTCTATGGGCAGGCTTCATAAATCTGCATTATGCAAATGTCTTTTGTCATAGCTTGACAGGTGTCACCTCTTCCTAAAACCGCAACTTACTTACTGCCGTTTGAGGAAAAGATGTAAAGAGCTTTTAATGTACATCATCTGAATTCTGCCAGATCATGCACACCTTAAAAATATAACTCATGGCACTTAACCAATTACAATGATCCTCTTGGCAGACGACATTAGCTAAAGCATCATGCCGTATTAAGATGAATATATGAAGAGAACATCCAGGAAAGATGCTGACTTTGCTTCCTGACTCTGAGGACAAGTCGAAAGAGTTTAAACCTCTAAAGACAAGGCAGGATGCATTTGGCTAAAATATTCAATGAGGATGGATGTGGTGGGGTGCATTAAACTAGAGTCATCTGTGCCAGTAATATAATGTAAATGTGCAGGACAGAAGCTACGTGTGATCATCCATTGATTTTGCTATTTGGTTTAGAATAGATTGGATTACTTTAGAATTAATCGGATTAGTAACATGGATGAATCAGATTATTTTGAACGTGTCTGTGAAGATTGTTTTAGCTTGAAGATTGATGGAGAATGCTTCTGTGCACAAATGAAAGATGTAAAGTTCACGTTATCTCTAAGAGGCAAGAGGATATTGTCTAAGAGATGCTTCTTTTCTCAGCTATACAATGAACCACCTGTTGTCCACGTCAACACTAAAACTGAATGCATGACGACAGCTACTAACCAAACAACATTCATTCTTTAACATTGCTCTCAGTGTGATTTTAAGTCAATGACTGAGAGAAATAGATACAACCTTAAAGCAGCTGTAAGCAATTTCATTAGCCCATTTCACACATACTGTCTTTATTGGTAAATTACTGGTAAATTACCATAAGGAGATCATGTGTGAAGAGGACCTTTTCAAAAATACCGGTAAATTCATTCTGGAAATTTACTGGTATGAGAAGTTGTAACCTCACCAGTAAATTACCCTGTGTGAACGCATGAATGAGTTTAATGGTATGAGCACATATGAGTTCAGAGCGTGCTGATGTAAGATGCCTAGAGGACATTTCTGGTTAATGATGTCACAGAATTTACCGGTATTTTGAAACTGATGTGTGAAAGATGCTTTACCGGTAAAAAGATGGAACGTCATTTCCTGTGTGAACAGTCCATTTTTACGTTTACTAGTGCTGGCAATCGATTAAAAAAATGACTGAATAGCCGCACATTTTTTTCTGAAATTAATCAGGATTAATCACACCTAACATTAAAGTTTTTAAATATACTTTTATATTGCAATTATTTCATATTCAATCTTCAAATTAACGTAGAAACAACATAAAGACAGTATATTTTTAACATTTGTTACATATCTTTTATGATTGAAGGTAAGTATCTCAAATACCAGTATTACTGATGTCTCTAGGAAATTGTTCTTTTTCCTAATATTTAACCAGTGGCTATGTTTCCATCCAAAGATGCAAATTTAACTTGTGTGCAAAACAGGAATATCGCATAAAACATTTGCAAATAAGGCACTGTTTACATCCAATGAGTCAAAGAGAACAAATTTGTCACTTCCTGATAAACTGGCACTAAATATTACTAATAAAAGTAGAAGAAGCCACTGAATGTAAGACTTTTCATATTACTTATGCCTCAGAGCATACAAAACACAGTCGTGTAAGACAGAAAGTTATACAGAAATACTGTGATGACAGACATTGCTCAGGCATTTCAGAACAACCAAAACAAGATTTCAGATGCTGTGCAGAGAGATCGGCCCGCTGGTTAATTAACTTGTGCATGCAGAATTTATTTGGTAAATGTGTTTACATTGTAGTTTATGCACATTTATTCTTATCGGATAAAAAGTTTATCCTACTCAGTTATGCGCATTTTTAGAATTTATGTGCATCTTGGCATTTCCATCCAGCATTTTTTATGCGATATTTCTAAATGCACATAAAAATAGGTGAGTGGAAGCACAGCTACTGACTACAGCCATTCAACATTATAGTATAATGGAGAGCTATTCATTTTAACATGTATTATATTTAAAAAAATAACAAAAAATATACAGAAGTTGAATGAAGTTAGCAAACATTAAATACTAAATTAAATATCAATGAATCATTAAAGCTACAAAAGTTATTTATTTCCTCTTTCTCTTTTGTTCTTTGATTAACAGACAGCAGCTGGGTTATTAGGTTATTTGGCTGCTATTACTTTAAGAGCTGCCGATGCTGAACGTGAAAACCCATGAAAGATTTACATTATTTTAAAAAATCCACATTGTTATATACATATTTTGGACTATGAAGGCTTAGTTGCACTCAGTGAGCTACTGGCACTGAGCTACGCTATTTCTACTGCAACACAGCTTGAAAAATAAAATACTGATACTGTTCTGCCTATTGTCTGGTCATGATGTATGGTTAATGTTTTGATGAAACATCTATGATGCTTTTTTTTTCATTAATAAATCACAACAATCCCGTGCTATGGGCATTGCCATTCATACAGGCTAAAGTTATTATTATTTATTTTTTTGGTCTTTTATGCCTTTTTATTGCAATAGGACAGTAGAGAGATGACAGGAAAGAGCTGGGAGGAGAGAGGGTGTGGGATCAGCAAAGGACCATGAGACGGGAATCAAACTCGGGTTGCTGTGTGCGCAGTTGCGCTATATGTCGACGTACTAACCACAAGGCTATTGGCACCGACAAGGCAGAAGTTATTTTACATAACTATGCAAAGATTCTGGTTTCCGAATGCGGACCGTGAAAAAGGCCTATTCCGAGTTGTGTTTCGGCAGAAATAGCATAGCTTAGTGCCAGTAGCTCACAAAGTAAAACCGTTCTACGTAATCAAAATAATGGCACCCCCCATAGTCCAAAATATTTATATAACAATGTGGATTTTTTAAATAACATAAACCTTTCATGGGTTTTCTACTAAATATTTCAGTGAGAGACATAATTCACGCTACATTAAGCTATTTTTTTTTTAACTTAAATACTGCATGTTTTAGAGCAACTATTTAGAGACACTATTACATTTGATTTATCCAGGTGAATAAAATTAATGCCAAGTGTAAGTATTAATTAAATAAATGTCAGTTATTGTGAATAATGGATTAATTTTACATAGTTTTGACTGCTTGACTGCTCAGCCATTAAGTTACTCTTTTACAGGCATGTAATGGATATTTTATGTTGAGCAAAGGCATCATTGTGAGCATGACAGGTGATTTGTATGGCAAACTGGTAATTTGCAGGCTGGTTCTTGTGCTAATTGCTGTCAATATAATTATTCTGTTATAATGTGAGCCAGGCAGCCTCCTTTCAGTTTGGCAGGTTGTAATCTGCCAAACCACCATTAAAAAAGGGACAAGAAACGCAAAGGATTAGACACATTATTACCTTGGCAATGTTGCTGAAAGGTCATCTTTGATGTCCGACAGCAAAGAGCAGTGACAAAGTTAAAATCTAACGGTATGGAACTTTGAATGGGATTTTGTCCTCCATGACTTATGATATAATGATAATCAGTATTGTTAGCCATTTTCGTTAATTGAATATTCAATATTCAAAAATTAATAAATATTATCAAATGGACAATTCAGATTTGAATGCTGAATTGTCCATTTTCAACTAGACCTATGCTGCACATGCTGACTTTGTAAATATGATGCCATGCCACATAATGCTTGCAATTTCATAATGTGTAACATGCATATTGCATGACATGCATGTTTCAGCATTTTTGCTTTAGCATCCATAGTACCTTAAGTCAGAGCACAACTACACACACACACACATTGGACAGTATACTGGACATAAATAAATGATGCGTATTTGTGTGTTCCTACGGTACACCCCAACATCCCACTCACACACGTACAACGTACAACGTACACAAACTCTGTCCAAATACTAATTAAATGACTAATGTGGCAAATAAAAGGTCAGGACATGTGTATAATTACTATGACACAGAAACTATATTGTGTACCTCCTACATACTAATAAGTCCTAAATGTCACTGAGGATTTATGACATTATTTTACAAAGTTATTATCATACACCTTTGTCCCTGCTGCATTTTTACCTGAATTTCATTTCTTAATCATATTGCTGATGGTGCTTTGGTATGTATGATTAATTATGAATACGTTTTTGAATAATACAACTGCTGGACTGCCTACTTGTAACCACAATGCCAATTGAATTGGACATTTTAATCAACAGAATATTATTCTTGCAAGGAGGAAGGAGAAACACAAAAGGACAAGGACACATATATTACTCTGCAGAGAGCTACTGGGATACAAACTATTTTAAGTTGCATCATGACCGATCACAGTGTGTGAAGACAATAACTAGTATTTGATGGTCTAATGTGTGTTAAGTTTATGCAGATTACAGGGCAGCGAACATTTGAGGAATGCACTTGCAAACTGACTGTTCTTTCCCTGCAGTGCTGATGAGAGGTTTGATGCCACCTTCCATACAAACGTCCTGGTTAATGCATCGGGTGCCTGTCAGTACATACCACCAGGTACAAATTATTCCTATCACTGTATCAACCACACAAATGTGACTATATTTAAAACAAGTGCCAGATTTACAAACAGCCTGCGCCTGTGCAAACCGTCTTTTAGCTTTAAAATAGTACTATCAGGATTTACTAAAAATGTGCAGTGAAGAATTAGCGCTGAAAAGGCATGGACACAGTTATTTTTGCACCTGACCTTACTGAATAAGCATTTGTAGGATTTTCAGAAAAAAATGATGGGAGGAGAGTATTAAAATGAATCACACAACACAATTTACTAATGTTTGTGCTCATCAAATTACTGGTATTTGTGCCATTATTTAATACTCAAAAAAGCATGTCTTAAAGCTAGGGGTAATTTGTGCTGCTCTTGCTAAATTGTGCTGCTTATTATGGGAATGAGATGCTGCGTCTGTGTTCTTTAATGTGCACCTTGTCAGTAAATCACCTGCAGAATTTTCCCCTCCCATCGGCGCTTTAATTTTCCCTGCTTAGCAAATCTGGCCCTAATAGTTTAACAACAATGTTATAAAAAAATATATTCTTAAGAACATCTAAATGAATACTGTATAGTGTTTCATTCTGTACATGAGCAATATTACACTTTGCAGGTTAATCACACCCATGCTGATATAGAGCAATATTACATGGCTACGAGTGTGATATTGCATTTATACAACAAGTTTGACGCCACAAATTTGTAAATAAATGAGAAACAACCAAAGTGTATTTTTAAAACAAATTGTATGCAGAAATACTTCCTTCCGCCACAGATTCAAATCTCAAGTTAATAGTTTAACAGATGAGCCCAAGGCTCCGTTGCTAATTCGGAAACATCACTTTAGAGCTAGTAACGAAGGAACCTTGAGATGCTTCATTAAAAGCTTGTTGTTTTATGTAGAGTAGACTATGAGAGAGACTGAATGAGCAAGTGTGATTATCTGCATCTGATACAGCATTCATTCTTCAGCTCAATCTCATATTCACAATAAAACATTAGTTTGAATGTCTGCTGAGAAAAGTAATATCTTTGTCGTACTATCCTTTCATCTGTTAAGGGTGCTTTCCGATGACAGCGCTGCCTTTATTGACTGTTCATTTGTTGTTTGTCTTACAAGGTGTTGTAAAATTTCCTTTTTTACAACCCTGTTTCAGTCTCTTTCAATATAAATGTCTTTACAGCTGACTCCTGCATAACAAAAAAATCTTGTCGCCATCTAATGGTGGAACAATGTAACTAATTCCCATCATGAGCGCACATACACGCCATTTTTGAATAATAAATACTGTTATTAAATACTATTATTTAAATAAAATACTATTTATTAAATAATAATATTAAATAAACAACAACAGCCATTGTAAAAGTTGAATTCAGTCAAAGGTACAAAGGCAGCACTCTGATATGCAGCATATATAAGTTACATAAAATATAACACGATGAGATTTTGCCCTCATCCAAAACTATTTGCTCTGGAACAAATAATAGATTAATGAGACTAAAGACTGCCCGTTACCCAAACCAAACGAGTTAAATCTTATATTTAACCACTTTAGAGACATCAGAGTCAGCAGCAAATTCCAGAAATCTGACCGAGGTAAGGCTGCTCTCTGCAGGTTCATTAACGCTGATGGCCCGCTGACACCCTGAAGCTCACATCTCTGAAGACATGTTATCTTTAGCATATTTGAAATCTAAACAATTACATTCTTGCCTAAAAACTCTTAATGTGTATGACACAAAACAGCATTATTTATAAAATTATAGTGGTTTTAGGCATCTGCCATGACACTAGCTGTGAGATATACAGCAAATGGAGTGATACAAATGGTGAAACGGTTGGAGTTCCGAATCCGATATCTCTAGAATATCACACTCCTCTCACATAATCAGATTTGTAGACCTGTTCTATAAATTATAATATTGTGATGTAAATTCACTAGTAGCATTTAAATTCAAATACAGCATTTAAAATGCTGATTTAAAATATTATTATTTTTTAATAAAACTGAATTTTTATTTATAGTCAAGATGAAAATAAATAATCATACTGGCAAATTTTAATAACTGAAAAGTATTTTGCTAAATCACTCAAGACAACTTGGTTTATTATTTAGTTTCTACACTTATTTTATATGTTTGGCTACATTAGTTTTGCAGATTTAAGTGTGATAAGGTATAGTGTAATAGTTAAGATCACTTTCATTCATACTGCAATTCAACATGATTTTCTCTATTACTATTAGCCTATTGATTTTGTTATGTGTGTGTGTTTGTGTTTGTGTGTAATCACCCAGGTATTCTGAAGAGTACATGTTACATAGATGTGCGCTGGTTCCCATTCGACATACAGAAATGTGACCTCAAGTTTGGCTCCTGGACTCATAACGGCTGGCTGCTGGACCTACAGATGCAGGCAGTAGACATTTCTACATACATCCCCAATGGAGAATGGGATTTAGTGGGTAAGAGTCCCTGGCATTAGACTATTGAGATGCTGTAGAGGATTTTCTTGATGTAGATCTCAGTGATGTCCAGCCTTTTGAGTTGGCTTTCATTTGAATATTTTTTAGTTTTAGTAATATGTCTGTATGGTTTTTATTAAGTTTTGTTTTAAGTTTAGTTCTGTTTATTAAGTTTTGGTTATTTTAGTACTTCAACTTTATATGTAAATGAAATATATTGTCTTGGCAACTAGCTGAAATAAACTACATAGGCTTTATATATGTCAAGGATATATTTATATTTTAGTTAATGTTTGTTTTATTTCAAGTAATGAAAATGTTTTGTTTCTGGTGTTCTGAATTTGACGAGTTTTTTTGTGAGGAACCAAATCCATTTTTGTGAAAGCACTGCATACAAACACTTACGACTCACACATTCTTTCTATAGATATAATGCTATAGATCTCTTTTCTTTTCACACATTTGGGTTTTCAAGTGTCAGTAACGCATTGTGTGCTCAGTATAGGTCATGTGTGTTTGAATGGTTTTCTTTGCCTGAAGGGACACTTTTGATAATGTCCCCCCTGCTTCTACTTCATGGAAAATTGTTAGTGTTGTTAGCTCATCTGAATGCTGAGGTGATAATTTCGTCCTCCCTGCTGAACTGTAGGGAACACAGACTTAACACATGGTACAGAAAGACTTTGAAAGACCTTCTTTTTATATTCATACTCAGGTGGAGAATAAAAAGTAAGTGCCTCTTATATTCTCACGAGAGCATTCCTTCTGTCATTTTCATGAATTACGAGAGTGCATACAGAATTTTAACATGCTCTCGATCACAACAAAGTAATTTGCTTTTCTGTGCGAATTTACATTGTAACAGGATTAAATAACAATGTTGATGTGTGAAATTCTTGTAATCGTGTAACACCATAGGATGTTTTGCACTAATATTAGAAATATTAATATTAGAAATGAATTTTTGTGTGGCACAGCTTTTCTAATCTCATAATCTGATCGTGTTTGGCTTTTTAATCTCTCTGTTTCTGTCTCAGTCTCTTATTTTTTCACTTTTAATGCCAATGTGACCCGGGGTCTGTTCGACAGATGGGGTCCTGATGGTAGTTGGCAGTGCTTTGGCACTGATTCTGGCTGGCACCAATGGCCAGTTGCGTGCCAAGGTTGCACAGTAACATGGGCAGTCTGTGAACGGGCATCTTTAACACCGCAGGGATTCACACACTGCACACACACAAAACCACAACCTACTGGTCACCCTGTTGCAGAGTAGTGTAAACATATATGATATGTAACAAGTATCTTGGTATGTGCTACTAGGTTGTTTTTCCCCAATTTTTCATTCATCTGACAAATTTGCATAACTATAATTGCAAATCCCTCCCCCTTCAGACACACACACAAACCACAGCACTCAGGTAGGCCTTTTGTAATCAGTTAAATGACTCAAACCAGCAATTTGCTTTGATGTGATTGTCTCTGAGTGCCATGACAATTCTGACCAGCGTGAAATCCTGATGAAAGCTCTTCCTCCACCTGCCTAGTTTGATTAATTACAATTTTGATTTAATTTTTAATCAATTGGAGAGGAGGGCTGTCTGACCCTGACAGATCAAGACTGTCTCATTCGCAACATGTCATGTCGCTGTTTCCCTTTGCTCTTGCAACTGGTAGAAATAATGTTTATTTCATTTGTTTTGGAGTACGGATTGCATTTTAAAGGGAACCCTGGGTATTAAGACTTCTATGGCTAAATATAACGTAAATGATGTCTCTTACTGAAATATGTAGTAGGAAATTCATGAGAGATTAACGTTATTTTGAAAATCCACATTGTTTTATACACATTTTGGACTATGGGGGGTGCCATTGTTTTGAATACGTGAAATAGTTGCATTTGATGAGCTACTGACACTACCTGTTGCTATTTTTACCACAACATAAAATACTGATTCAATGGCCACAGCTACTGAAAGAGTTAAAAGGTGGCAATGGATATAACCATAGGCTTAAACAAAATGAAGTACCACTGATTTCTCCCACAAGTGGTTTTAACCCCCTGGATATTGAGTGAAATCCACACTGAGAAACTCCCTCAGTGGGTGCAGTGTCATAACAAGTGTCGACATGTTTATATCCTGCCAGGATGGCATCTAGCGTTTCTTGTCTCTGCCATTTGTACGCTCTTTCAGTAGCTGTGGCCTACTGAAAGCCTCAAAGGCATCAGGGGTAAAGTGGAGAGAACAAAGATGTGGGTCTTTAGGAAGTTTAGGGTCTTTAGAAAGGAATCTGTCCATACTTTTCTCCTCTTCTTATCACTAGGAAAGCAGTGAGGACTTACATTGCTTCTCTTGCTGTTCTTCGACTGAAAATTAAAACCAAAAGCCACACAATGTGGCATCATTTCAGTATTTTATTTTCAGAGTTGCTTATTTTGAGTTGTATAGCGGTACAAATGGCAACAGGTACCGCCAGTAGCTCACCAAGTGCAATCATTTCACGTAATTGAAATAATGGCACCTCCTATTGTCCAAAATATGTATAAAACGATGTGGATTTTTAAAATAACGTAAATCTTTCATGGGTTTTCTACTACACATTTCAGCAAGAGACATCATTTACGTTATATTAAGGCATATGTACTAAAAAATGCAGGATTAAAAACAACCCAACTTGGGTTATTTGGCAACCCAGTGCTGGGTAAATATTGGACAGAGCACAAATTCTCACTTCAAGTTCAAAAGTTGGCAGGCCTTTTTTATGCAAAGCAAAAGGCATTTCCATTCTGCGAAACAGCCACTGCTGACACAACTGACTGACATCTCATCCTTATGTTGCGTTGTGTAAAATAACACAATTTACAGCACAGTAAAGACTTTATAAATTAAATAAAATGTATACAAACCTTTATTTCGCTAAAGAAAGTGCAAATTGGCGGCGCTGAGTACGGGTCCCTCCTGTAGAGAACTGAAAAATCCCACAATCTGGGGTGCGATTCCCAAAAGCATCGTTAGCTAACTATGGTGGTTAGGTCCATTGAACTCTATTGGTAACGACGTAACTTGCGACCATAGTTGGTTTTGGGAAACGCACCCCTGACTGACTCTGACTCAGCAGCTGGGTTGTTTCGTCAGAGACAGGCTCAACCTAGTGGTTGGGTAGAAAAATATAACCCAGCATTAAAAATGACCCAGCAACTTAGTTACAGAAAAACTATCCAGCACTTGGGTAAAAAATATTAAAAATAACCAAATAAAATGACCCAATGGGCTGAACCCAGCATTTGGGTTAAAAAAAACCCCAAATGTAGTCTTAGAGTGCAGTCTTAATACCCAGTGTTCCCTTATAGAAAACATCACTGTGTTTCATATCATTAAAACTTTGGTTGGGCTTGTTTGACTATGAAGCACAGAATTATTGAATTGCATGGGTACCTTGGAGAGCACCGTAGGATTAAGTGGATTGCACTGCAAAAATTAGGAAAATGGAAAGCAAATATTAGTCTTGTGCACGCACAGATCAAGGACAAGAAACAGGGAATAAATAATGGCTGATTCTTGTGTTTGCTTTAGATTTAACAAAGTTTTGGAGGTTATGCACTTTAAAGGTCATGAAGATCCTGTGATTTGGTCCTGTCACAAATACGCTCGTCTTGGCTGACAGCCTTTATTTTCAGAAAGACCTTCATCTCGGTTCTTTTGTGTAAGGGTCACTTTGAAGTCCTGCCTTAGCTTTAACCTTTAACCATTCTGATGTTTAAACAAAGAGAGCATATATAAAATATAGAATAGGATCTACATTTGAACAAAAATATATTTTTTTATATGTATATTTTTGGTTCCACTTTACAATAAGGTTCATTAGTTAACTTTATTTAACTACATTAGTTAACATGAACGTAGAATGAAGAATACTTCTACAGCATTGATTAATCTTAATGTTAATTTCAGCATTTACTAATGCATTATTAAAATCATTAAAACCAGTTTTAAGGGTCAGTTTTTTGAAGTTGAGATTTATATATCATCTGAAAGCTGAATAAGCTTTCCAAGCATGTATGGTTTGTTAGGATAGGACAATATTTGGCTGTTACAACTATTTGAAAATCTGGAATCTGAGGGTGCAAAAAAATCTAAATATTGAGGAAATCGCCTTTAAAGTTGTCCAAATGAAGTTCTTAGCAATGCATATTACTAATCAAAAAATAAGTTTCAATATATTTACGGTAGGAAATTTACAAAATATGATCATGTAACATCTTACTATCCTAATGATTTTTGGCATAAAAGAAAAATCTATAATTTTGACCCATACAATGTATTGTTGGCTGTTGCTACAAATACACCCGTGCTGCTTACAACTGGTTTTGTGGTCCAGGGTTTTATTTTATATAAAATTATATAAATTCAACAAACAAAATTAAGCAGTTACTTAGTAAGGTATGAAAGCCTGTTATTACTACAGCTGAGTAAAAAAACATGTTGTAAGTCATAATAATGGGAAACTAATTATAACTTAGCATCTCATTATATTGAGAAATACTCTCATACTAATGACTTAGTATATCATAATAATGAGGAACTTTTTCATAACAACGAGCGAAAAAAATCTAATCACTGACTTTCAGTGACAAATTTTCTCATAATAAACTAACATATAATAGTAATGTCAAACTGTCTCATGTTTTCTCATGATAACAGTTTCTCATTATGAGATGTTAACTCATTATTATAAGAAGGTTTCTTATTATTATGAGATGCTATGTAATTATTAAGAGAAAGTTTCTCATCATTACAGTTTTCAGAATCATATTTTACTCAAACAAGGCAGAAAATGGCTTTTTCATTATAATTGTGTCTAATCATATTTCACATAAATTGAACAGAATGTTTGTCGCAAAGATCAAGACCTCTGAGGTGGGACAGAACAAAATCACAATGGGAATGAGATACAGATGTGCTTAAAACTAGACACTTTTCATGCTATTGCACTATACAGTATGTAATATCTAATAGTTCTAGCAGCAGAAGCATGAGATTTATGCCTGTAATGCTGCATAAAAAGTAACGGGACACCAGAGTGTGCTGTATTTGTGGAAAAATGTCTGTGGTTGTACGACATAAACCTGAATGCGTTCTGTTGTGTTTTGTCAGAGGTCCCTGGGAAGCGTAATGAGTTGTACTATGAGTGCTGTAAGGAGCCTTACCCTGACGTGACATTTACAGTAACAATGCGCAGGCGAACGTTGTATTATGGTCTGAACCTGCTCATTCCCTGTGTGCTCATCTCTGGCCTGGCTCTGCTTGTGTTCCTGCTGCCAGCGGATTCTGGAGAGAAGATATCACTGGGTAAGATGACATCCGTGACCATAAAGCTTTCTTTTTTTTATCACAATGTTTATGCACAACTATGCATGAATGACAAGTTTTAGACTTACTCTTCCACTTTCCTGTCTGTCAGGTATCACTGTCCTTTTATCATTAACGGTCTTCATGCTGCTAGTGGCTGAGATCATGCCGGCCACCTCTGACTCGGTTCCTCTCATAGGTAAATCCAAATTGCTGAAATTTAATAGCATACTGAATCTCATGAAGAGCTTTTTGCCCATTGATGATGTTTTAGACAGTACAGATTGCAAATTTACATGCTTGTTTCTTCTTTGGCTCTGTAGCTCAGTACTTTGCCAGCACCATGATGATTGTGGGTTTGTCCGTTGTTGTCACCGTCCTTGTTCTGCAGTTTCATCATCATGATCCACAAGGGGGAAAGATGCCACGATGGGTGAGTGGTAACTCTTTAAATTAAGCAGATTGTTTAATATTAAGGTAAAAAAAGAAGAGGACTATGACCTTAGAACAGGGTTGTTAACTAAAACTAAGAACCATAGAAACCGTTTTCATGATTTGAAATAAAAGTAAACATCAACTGAAATGAACGATTAAAAAACTATTTCAGCTAGTTGCTAAGGCAACATTTCTCATTTTTGTACTAAAATAACTAAAAACAAACACACAAACTCACACACAAGTGCGTGTGCCTCATTGCCGAGAGATGCACAAATGAAAGTATGTGTTATAGAATCAACTCAAAATATCAAATGTGTTTGATATCCTCTGACTGGATGGAATCAGAGTCTAAAGATAAAGAGATCACACACTGCACCTGCATTTAGACCTACAATTATTATCGCCGGATTATTTTAGATATATTTTAAGTCATTTTAAAGTCTATTGTTTGCTTAGGTCTATTTTTATTACCACAAAAATTATCTAATTACTTGATTAATCATTAGTAACAGCCATAATGTAAGATTCTGCATGGAATTAAAGGTGCCATTAAAGAACTTTTATTTTCAAGTGTAAGTTCATAAAATCACTTCACATAAAAAAAAAAATCACAACAAAATTTTTGGAATGACACAAACTCAGAAAATCAGGAATTGTGTAATCTTTAACTTAAAATAGTTCACAAAAATCTAGGGCTGCCCTTGACTGAAGATTTTTCTGGTCGACTAGTAGTCGTTCATTTTAAGCATTAGTCAACTATTAGTCGCAAGTTTATTAATAAACCATATAAATCATAATAATGAGCCTTTAATGGCCTACATAGCTTAATAAGCACTCAAGCGCACAAAAAAAGCTTGCCACAGCATACCGGCAGATATAATAACTATGAATGTGTCAGGTAAAAATAGCAAGGAGACTGCATTAACGTTTTAATAATGTATTGATAAACTAGCACTTTCTTTGTTTTCAACATAAGAGATGAAGTCAGCGACATTGACTTATCATCTCCGTAGTAGTAATGCACATGTATGCACGTTTCATATGGATTAAATAATCTGATAATATTTATTTTCTATTTGAAATGGTTCATTTGAAAGTAGACATTTCGCTTTATATAGATATATTGTTCATGTCTGTAAGGCAAGTATACACAGAGTTTCAAAGTTTCGCACTCAAGTTCACAGAGACTGAGAGGGCAGAAAGTGCATCCTGTTTGCTTTATTTTACAAAAGTGTAACATTTCACTGTTATTGTAAGTGCACACAAATAAACATAAAGTCTTTACAGATTTGAAAGATGTCTTACTTTTATCTGTATGACGGAGTATTTTAAGTGCAAGTGATCGCACCAGCGCGTCTGTCATGCAGAGAGAGCGCTACTATTCAGCTTCCACACTCTACACAGACACTTCAATATTGTTCATTTTTCTAGGTCAACATTAGATTAGGTGGCCATGTAAAGTTGCTACTACATAAATCTTTCAGATGAAAAGCCATATTTGAGGTCAATGAATGATGAGCGAGCGTTTGGATGTCCTGCCCAATGTACTTTTGCTATATGGTGTGTGATTTACCTGGATGATCTATGACTGTTTTTTTTTGTTTTGTGATGGTTGTTCATGAGTCCCTTGTTTGTTCTGATCAGTTAAACTGAGCACTGTTCTTCAGAAAAATCCTCCTGGTCCTGCAGATTCTTAAGTTTTCCACCATCTTTTGCATATTTGAACCCTTTCCAGCAGTAGCTGTATGATTTTGAGATCCATCTTTTCACACTGAAGACAACTGAGGGACTCACAACTATTAAAAAAGGTTCAAACATTCACTGATGCTCCAGAAGGAAACATGATGCATTAAGAGCTGGGGGTTAAAAACTTTTGAACAGGATGAAGATTCATCGTGTTTCCTTCTGGAGCATCAGTGAACATTTAAACCTTTTTTAATAGATGTGTTTGAGTCCCTCAGCTGTCCTCCGTGTGAAAAGATAGATCTTAAATCCATAAAGTCACTGCTGGAAAGGGTTCAAATATTCAAAAGATGGTGGAAAACTGAAGAATCTAAAGGACCTGGAAGATTTTTCTGAAGAACAGTGCTCAGTTCAACTGCTTAGAACAAACAAAGGACTCATGAGCAACCATCACAAAACAAAAAAACAGTCGCAGATCATCCAGTAACCACACACAGTATTAAGAACCAAGGGTTCCCAAACTTTTGAAGGGGGTTATTTTAATAATTTCAGCTATTTTTTGTCTTGTGGACTATATGTAAACAACTTTTATGTATAATATCTTACTCAGGACAGTACAAAATAAAAAAATAACATGCATTTTGTATGATCTCTCTTATTTGGTTAAAATTACTTGCATTTTTACAGATTCTGTAAGGGGTTCCCAAACTTTTGCATGCCACTGTATATTACCACAGACCAGCCGTTAACGATCTGTCCGTCACGGACTGCGTGACTTCCTGTGGATTATTTTTTTTCTGCAACTAAGCGACTAATAAAATTTTCGACCAAGCTTCTTCCCGCCGACTAATGGTTAGTCAACTATTAGGGGGCAGCCCTCAAAAATCCAACTGTAAAAAGAAATCACGTCTGACAAAAACCTTCTGAATCCTGAATATGTAGGTGAGTGGTAGAATGACTCTAGTGCAGTTGGCATCATGGTCTCCCGCTGGAGAGGTAATGAGGTCTATTTGTATTAAAGTTTAATGTCTCCTCTGCTACTCTTACAAGAAGAAAAGAGCTCTTAGCTACAGCTGTCTGCTGTTTCTTATTTGGTTCATGTCCAGAGGGACACACCTGCCGCTTCAAACAGGTCTGAATCTTTAAACACACAAACTCTTAGTGGACACTTTCTCCATAATCTAATGATATACACCAACTTCATAAAGCATTTCACCATAATAAAGACAGGAATGTCTCATTCATTAATCTGAGAGCTTCATCTTTTAGCAGATTCTTCCTGCTCTTTTTAGGTGCGTGTTATCTTGCTCAACTGGTGCGCCTGGTTCTTACGAATGAAGAAGCCGGGTGAGGAACGCAAAGCCAATTACAAATATGACCACTCTCCAGCACACCACGCCAGTGCCAGCAGCATTCAGATGGGGGTAATGCCTGGTCAACCATCCTCTACCAACTCCACTACCAACGGTCACATGAACCTGTACTTTGGCTACCACTCCATTGACAGCGCTTGCTGCCCACCTAGCAGCGACTCTGGTGTGTCTTGCAGCGGTGGGCGAGTCAGCGGGTCACCAAACGAAGATCAGCGGGAGGCAGTTAGGATGTTTGTAGGCGAACAGGAGATCCATCGCATCCTATCAGAAGTGATGTACATCGCACAGCGTTTCCGTGACCAGGATGAGGCCGAGGCTATCTGCAGCGAGTGGAAATTTGCAGCAGCAGTTGTGGATCGGCTCTGTCTGGTGGCGTTTTCACTTTTCTCCATCATCTGCACTTTTACCATTCTCATGTCCGCGCCAAACTTCATCGAGGCAGTCTCGAAAGACTTCACATAATTGTAATAGCTTCTTTTGTTTTCGTTCGTTTTTAAAGATATATATATAAAAACACCACGTGATTGAGTGTGAGAAGTGTTTACCACCAAAGTCGATTCCTTCCTCTTCTCATTGTTCTGAGATCAAGGTGAACTATTGTTACAATAATTATGATAAAAAAATAAAAAAAAAAAACTTGACGAAGTTGTGTATTTTTGAAATGTGACTTTTCGAACAAACATACAGACCCTTGGACAAGCTGTTTTATGTCTTTATATAATGTATCTGAACTGAGCACTTGAGGGTTGGTTTATGTAAAGATGTGTTCTCAGTGCTAACACTGTTAGTCACAACAGCTAAAAGTGTGTCTGTAAAGTTTATGTGCTGAAATTCAAACATAATCAATCCCATAATCCTTTGGAAGTCACACTGTTTCTTTTCATTCTTGGCTTTAGTAATATTTTTAACATAATTTAATGTTATTTTAGAATTAAAAATGATCACTGAACTAACATCAACTATACATTTTTAGCAAAGATTTCCTTACCAAAGCAACAATAACATATGGTAGAATTAATATGCTCTTTGTCACTTTTTATCATTTTGACTTTTTTATATAAATATTACAGTTATTAGTATGTTCAGATCTCTCACTTGTGTCCGGTTTGTCCACGTAATGTCATTATTTTGTGGCTTCATTCTGCCCTGTGCTCTGTTGTATTATGTAAAAATACTATGTAAACACTGTGGCTATACGTCATTTTGTTAGAAAATATAGATTTAAAAAATAAAACAATTTAAAGAATTCTTAGATGAGTCTATGTGTTTTGAAGAAGAATTTTCCAGCATTTAATTCTTACGTTCTGTATATAATTAAAGGAGAAGTTCACTTCCAGAATAAACATTTCCTGATAATTTACTGACCCCTATGTCATCCAAGATGTTCATGCCTTTGAAATAAAATTACGGTATTTGAGAAAAACAATCCAGGATTTTTCTCCATATCGTGGGCTTCTATGGTGGCCAACGGTTTGAAGGTCCAAATTGCAGTTTAGGTGCAGCTTCAAAGGGCTCTACACGATCCCAGCTGAGGAATAAGGGTCTTGTCTAGTGAAACGATCAGTCATTTTCTTAATACAATAAAAATTGATATACTTTTTAACCACAAATGCTTGTCTTGCACCAGCCCAACCTTGCGCATTACGTAATTATCAAGGTGCGATTTGTCGGTGGTGGTGGTGGTGGTGGGGTTGGGATCATGTTCCATGAAGATATTTTGTAAAATTCTTACTGTAAATATATAGAAATTAAATATTTGATTAGTAACATACATTAAGAACTTTATTTGGACAACTTTAAAGGCCATTTTCTCAATATTTTTTTGCACCCTCAGATTCCAGATTTTCAAACAGTTGTATCTCGGCCAAATATTGTCCTATCCTAACAAACCATACATCATTGGCAAAGCTTATTTGTTTAGCTTTCAGATGATGTATAAATGTCAATTTAGAAAAACTGCCCCTAATGACTGGTTTTGTGATCCAGGGTCACAAATGATTCTTGATACGCTCTTGATAAAGTCCCGTTCTGAATCAAATGATTCGTGATCCTATTGGAGCGCTTCGAAACAGTGAATCATTTTGTGACACAGTGGTTTACTGATTCAGAGTTTCAAAAAGCTCTGTTGATACTGTGTTATGTGCTCGCTTTCTCTATATAATTTATTCGTTGTTTGAAATGAAATCATTACAATTAATAGGCCTAACTTACAATGTTTTTATTAAATTGTGGTCACGTTAGACACAGTTTCCGTCGTATTAAAAACATTTCATGACATGAAACCCATTACCTGGTACTTGCCTAAAGAGACGGGTATGTAATTTGCGTTGTTAACAGATTACACTAACATTAGATTACTTAGGCTATAGCCTTACTGGAGTTGGGGTAACCTCTGCCTTTGGAGAGAGAAAAAAAGTTTTCAAAAGCATCCCCACCTCTGCTTTTTTCGCAAATCACACCCTGGTAATAATGTGGGAAAGGTCACACGTGATGTAGGCTGAAGTACTGGCCCAGTGTTTACAAAGCAAACATACAAAGAAAGTCAAATGCTCTTTACAAAGAAGTAAAACAATGTAGGGTGATTTTGCAGTTAGAAAAGAAAATGAGATGAGTTTTTTCGCCCTTCCCTACCTTTTTGAACTGAAATACACAGACATAGAACAAACCGCACACAACCTTTCCAACATGATTACCTAATGTGTAACGATGCGCATTTGCATCGTAGAGCTAGTGCAAGCTGAGCATTTGTGGTTAAAAACTGTAGAAATATTATTTAAAAAAAAAAAAATTTCTAATTTCATAAATTTCTAGTTTCACTAGATAAGAACCTTATTCCATGGCTAGGATTGTGTAGAGCGCTTTGAAGCTGCACTGAAACTACAGTTCGGAACTTCAAACTGTTGGCCACCATAGAAGCCCACTATATGGAGAAAAATCCTGGAATGTTTCCTCAAAAACCTTGATTTCTTTGGGACTGAAGAAGGAAAGACATGAAGATCTTGCTAAGGTTTACTAGAGGTGCAAACATTGATAGCTCTCTGCTTCGCACATAAACAATGCAACATTGCAGTTCATTTTGATTTAAAATTCATTTTTAATGTTTTTTTTTTTTTTAAGGCTTTAATGTTACTTATGCTCAAAAACACTAAAAGCTCTGTTGAGAAAGGGTCTAAATTTTCAAGAAGTAAGAGAAGTAAAGCATACAGCTTTGCTTATTCATTGAGTTGGCAGAGTAGTGCAGATGCTTTTGAGATCCAGTAGTCACTGGGCCGGTTGGAAGGCAACATCACAGTTACCACAAAATTTGTGGAGTGTCCTAATAGACAGAACAAATATATACAATTTAATAAAAGAAACAAACAAACAAACAAAAAGAAAATACATATAATAAAATTTCAACGCTAATGTCTGATACTAGTGGTTTAAAAAGAGTTTTATGTTCCTCTAGTAAAAATATGGAAGCATGTTTCTGCTTCAGGATAAAAACGTTAATTATGAGGTAATTGTGGGCTAATTTTGAGCTGTTTAAAATATAAAATAAAGTCACAATTGACCCGTCGCAGGGAGTTTGATTGACAGGCGACCTGAACAATCATAATGCAGAATCTGCCATTTTTGTCTGACAAACAATCCAGGCAGGAGAGTAGATTAACGTTGGTGGACTTGAATTTGAAAAATTATGTGTATTGATGTATTTCCGCATCGAAACAAGATAACTTCGGATGTTCATTCATGTTTATTTCATGCAATAAATAGTAAAGAAATGACGTGAACTGAGGCGCTACAGCGAGGACATGATGTGTGGCGTGAGAGCGCCATTATCGGACATGGCAACAGTAATGGAGGGGGCGGGTCTTTGCAAAGGGTCAACTGTGAGATTTAAAGCCACAATTAGCCTTTTTCTTTTACTCTGTGGCGGAAGCAGGATAACTCTATTTAAACTTTACACAAGATTAAGTTCTGAACTTCAAGATGAAGCTGAATTTTTCAAACTTCATACAAGTCAAAAAATTACCTGTAGTTGACAGAGTTCCAGCACGAGCGGAGGTCTTGTACAGTGGTGCGTGGTACAGGGTGGTCTCAGGAACATAGTTTTGCTGAGGTTCGAAATGCACCACAGGCAGCATGGGGTTCATCACTCTCGAAAGCGCATCTTCAATAACCATGTTTGTGTCATCCCAGCGACAAGCATCCATGAACATCCCATGAACCAACACACCATCCTCCAAGGTGGGAAGCTGTAAGGCAGACCACAAAGTATTGACTTCAACATCTTCCTTGATCTTTTCAAATAAAAATTAACTAAGGAAAACTGTACAACAATGAAAAATTGGTTTCACAACACAAATCTTTCTCCTCAGTTCAAAAAGCAACTTTTAAAACTTGTCTCAATCTAACATAAATAGATCATAATAGTAACTCTTATGTCAGAAAACCAAACATACAGATGTATCATGGTTTCTATACAACTGTTTTCACAAATTAGCATATTAAAATCATTTCTAAAGGATCATCTGACATTAAAGATTGGAGTAAAGACTGCTGAAAATTCAGTTTTGCTGTCACAGGAATACATTACATTTTAAACAGCTATGTCAAATAATAATAATAATAATAATAATAATATTTTACAATATTTTGTTTTAGTGTATTTTTAATCAAATAAATGCAACCTTTGTGAGCATAAACCAAGTCCAAATGTCTCAATGGTAGTGGACCTCAGGAAAAAAAATTAAATCCTTTTATCATGGAATCATGATGTTCATGTAATTATTAGAAGTGAATGTGATTATTAGAATGTTTATGTAATTATTAGAATTGAATGTGAAGATTGAATGTGAACTTCACATTCAATCTTCAAATGAATGTAGAAACTACATAAAGACAGTATATTTTAATTATTTGTTACATATTTTTTATGACTGAAGGTATCACTGATACCAATATTACTGATGTCTTTAGGAAATTGTTCTTTTTTCCTAATATTTAACTACTGACTACAGCCATTCAACATTACCGTATAATTGTGAGCTATCAATTTTAACATTTATTAGACTTTAAAAAATAGCTTAAAATAACTAATTTATGTGAACTTAAAACAATCTTCACATACACCCATTATTTAGCTCTGCAAATAGGAAATATACAGAAACTAAATAACGTTATTAAACACTAAATACTAAATTAAATATAGATGAATTTTCTTTTGTTCTTTGATTAATAGACATCACAGCAGCTGGCTTACAGGTTATTTGGATGCTATTACTTTAAGAGCTGCCGCTGCTGAAATTATTTTAAGTTTCTGCTGTAATTATATCAGAAAATATATGTTGAAAAATCTCTGCATCTTTGTGGGCTGACCTCCTTGTCCATGTCTAATTCGTTCCCTGGCTCAAGGGTTTTCAGAGCTTCAGTGACAAGGGTCTGGTCTCTGTACACTGATACCATGTTGAAACGAAAATTCAGTTCATCAATGGGCAGGTTGTATTTGCGCGCATGATTCTGCAGTGCACCTATGAGACACATGAACCAACAACAAAGTTTGAAATATACTGTAAACATATATTTGGATTTCACCTATTTTACCAGGGCCAAATTTTGCTAGGATTTTAGCCTTTTCTGCCAGACCAGATATTAAAGCAAACATATTATTTACCTGTGAGGAATCCTTGAGGAAAAAAGAGTCCAGAAATCCAAAAAGACTTGGGCTGACCGCTTGTGATCCAGCTCTGCTCAAACACACACACAACCAACAGTTACTTCACAATTTGCTTAATTTAAAATGCAAGAAAGAGTAAAGGTCAATAAAAATCAAGCAAAAAAGAAACAAAACAACTCAGCTTTTACCACCTAAGGGAGAACAAAGTCTGCTCAAGGTAAAGGCAACAGACTTGGATGGTTTCTACTTCAGATCATATGAAAGAACTAGTAACTAGAGGGTTGAAGGTTACAGCTGAGCTACCTATATGACCTTGATAAAGGTCCCTAATCATACTGCTAGGGAGAATATCAGAATACTTCCAAAGAGATAAATAATAAATGCTTATATTATTGTACTGCAGTCTTTGTAGAGAAAAAGTTAACCTCATTTCCCCCAAGAAAGTTTTGTGTGGGAAACAACTGAAATTTTATTTATTCAGTAAAAGTCTTGCCTACTGGCTTGGCTCTCAAATCTCATTCACCCTCCAAACATTTAAACTTGCTGCTTCACAAGAAACAGGACAAGAATGTCAATGAGGTTTGTGCGCATGCACGTTCTTCCTCACCTCCTTCCCTCAACCAGCTTTTCATTATATCATGCTGGAAAACTTTTATTTTTCATACATGATGGTGGGCTTATATTATGCAGTGTACCTCAGTCTAGTCATGCCGATGTAGAGGAAAGATCTCACTTCACTGCTGAAATTTAAACTAGTCTAGTTGCACATGCTGAGCCTTTTCCTGATTTCCAAAACAGCATACTTCTGCAATTCATCCATATTAACATGAGCTTATCGTGCTTGTCTGTGTGTTATATAACAGAGCACTCAGACCAGCCACACGGAACAGCACATCCAGTCTGAGATAACAGTTTGGGTGTGCCCATCAACCCATGCAAGAGAACTATGATCATATGTGTGTGCCAGAGAGAGAAGTGAGTATTTGTAGTTGTTTATGTAGCTTTTTTTGACTGAGTGTCAGAGTGTGTTGTTTAGAATGGCTCTGGGCCCCTCTGGCTCCATTTATGAACTATAATACCAACAGCACACAGCTCATATATCACTGGCCTTTACTGGAATCCCCTACCCAGAGGAAATTGTCCATGTACAATGGGGGTGAACCTCATGAATACAAATACAAAAAGTCTGTGTGTGTGTATGCGTGTGCGCATATGCTTGTGAGCATTAACAGGAGACTATTTTAATCAGAGTTTCTGCAGGTATCATCAAATCTAATTTAATGCTTTTTTAATGTCTTTTTAATGCATTTAAAAAAAAACATTAATGCCATACACAACCCATATATATCACACACACAGTCAAAGGTTATTGTTTTTTAAACTACTCTCTTCTGCTCACCAGTAATAGTAATATTGAGAAATATTATTTCAATAATAAAAAAAACCTGTGCTCTATGTGCATATATTTTAAAATGTAATTTATTTCTGTGAATCAAAGCTGAATTTTCGGCATCATTAGTCCAGTCTTGAGTGTCACATGATCCTTCAGAAATTATTCTAATTAATATGCTGATTTGCTGCTTTGTAATGGTCAATTATTTCCGGTGCTCAATTATTTATAATTGTTCTTATTATTATTATTAACAACTTTTTTTTCTGCTTCATATTTTTATGGAAACTGATACATTTTATTTTTCAGGATTCTTTGATGAATAGAAAGCTCAAAATAATATCATTTATTTTAAATAGAAAAGTTTTGTAGCATCACAGCATTGCCTTTACTTTTGAATGAAAGTATTTATTTAAAAAATATCTTCTTACAGGTTGAATGTACTGAGACTTTGAGTACACATTTCATTTTTAAAATATTAATGGTACATGTATCAATCTGGTGTCTGTCAGACATCTTTCAGAGACCAAACTAGGGATGTAGGGAAGGTTCTCTGTAAAAAAAAAAAATTGAACCGCACGGTTCTCCGCATACGGTTCGGCACGAAATCTGACAACACATTTGTATTATGGTTTGTTATAAATAACAACACGTACTGTAAAACAAACAGGGGTCGGCTAATGTATGTTTCTGTTGATAGATGCGCATTCTGGCTTTCTAGTACATTACAACAACAGCGATGCAAAAAACAAAAACATGGCTAAACTATTCTCTCTTGTTCAATGCGAATACTGTATGCTGGAATATGAGCAGTCATTTATCCCGTCATAGTGCTGATAGCGCGTGTGCACAGGTATGACCTGAACAGCACACGTTGATATCTGTAATTAAAGTAAACTCATTCAAACCTTGCCAAAAGCGAGCTCGTGCGCACAATGAGAAAATTTGTGTGTGCGCATCCGAAGCAAATGGGGGCATTCGCGGGCTGTGCCCCCCCCTTCCCCTCCATCCTCTCCCCTCCTTCCTCTCCCCTCTTTGCTGAGGGCGAAAGCGAAAGTGAAACTGATAAAACAACCCGCATAAGAAAGCGACTGCATGCTTTTGCGAGCATCAGCAGCTGCAAGCAAATCACAGATTGCATCCCCCCACTAAACTTTAAATGCACCCCCGATGGAAGTGCCCTGGCGCCGGCTCTGCTCTGAAGTATTGTGTTTGAATGGACTCACACAAAATTTATGTCAAAATGCCCATCTTGGTAAGTATCCTATAGCAGACATAAAGCGACAACACTTTCTTAATATTAATCATACAGCAACAAAGAAATCACTCACTGCTCTTGATTAAATAGCTTTTGTAACTTGTAATAATGACTAATCTATACAGTTTTGTTTATACAGTAAACTTTGCAATGCTATTTTATTTTTATTACTTTATTCAATTTCTGTACCTAAAAACAAATGTTAGACCTACCTAAAAAAAAAACCAACTGAAAAATCACTGTTTATTTTATTTCTATCCTTACTCTATTGTATTTATTTTATTTGTGCTGTTGTAGATTATTCTTATTTTCTTTATTTTTATTTGACTTTATAGTTTTTCCCTAAACATAGCACATACCGAACCATACTGAAACCATGACTCTAAAACCGTGATACAAACCAAACTGTAAGTTGAACCATTCCACCCCTAGACCAAACTGAACATAAAACATAAAAACTTAAATGTGGACTCAAAGTCTCAGTACACTCACCCTGTGAGACGTCAAACAATTTTAATATATAATAATAATGGTATTATTATTATTAAACTACGCTCGCAGGAAATATAGAGATGGATTTCACAGCATTTACGGTGTACTGAGCCACTCTGAGATGCTGAAAACAGATTATATATTAACATAGCAGCTGTATGCAATATGATACTTGCACTAAGCCATATGTGATTTTGATTTTACTTCAAGTTAAATAGATCAGTCTGATGTCCGCCAGACAACTTTCAGTAATCAAACTGAGCAAAGTTAAAAAACAAAAAAAACAATTAAAAAACATTAAATACACTGACCTAGACCTAAACCTAAACTTGCAAAGCAGCTACGCAAAACACAGTGTTCGAAATCTTTTATGTTATGAGAACTGTAAAAAAAAAAAAAAATTAAAGTTCGTCGTGAATCAGGCTATGACAAATTAGCAAGCTACCACAGTCTAGGTAATTAATTGGAAACACTAGTGTCATCATTTTGACTCCACAGACATACCTCTATAAATGCGGTGCGCAGGGTGAGGTCTCTAACCCAACTCCCGAGAGGTTTGAGAGATGGGTAAGCAGCATTAGACCAGTGATCAGGAACCTGGTTATTCAGGAAACTGTTATAAATCTTCTCCATTTCTTCTGACATCACTACTAGACCTGCTATTGCCTTCTGCAGAGTACATAGCGAAGTCTGCAGAGAAATGCATGCACACAAATACAAATAATCAGGGAGATTAGTGTGATCAATAATTAATTCTTTTTTTTTTTGACTGCCCGCTGTAATCACTTCAAATCAATTTGTAGTTTACAATCAAAAATCTTCAACAAAATCATTCTCTTACCTTAAGCACATGCAGCAGGAAGTTAAAGCGGTCTACTTCCTGTCCAAGCACAGTGGTTAGAGAGTTGACTCTACCGTTTGAGTCTTGCAAGAACAGACTCTCCACCGCTGCATCCATATCTAATTTCTCTGCTCAGATACACACACACAGGCAAGTCCAGAAAACTCATTATAAAACCATGAAGTGACAGTAGACTTGTGTGCAAGGAGCTACAGGGGGTTGAGACTAACCAGGGATCCTTGCTAAGATGGAGTCAGCTAGGTCATGAACCACTTCATCATTGCTCTTCCCTCCACCTGCTGCAGAGGAGCGGGGCTGAACTTCCAGAATGGTGCCGATCAGTGTCATTGTCTCCTGCCTCTGTTTTCAAAGATGAAAAAAGGAGACCCACATGTGTTACATAGTATGTCAGGTAGCAGGTGTTCTTTGTCTAAAGATGTGTCCAATGCATAAAAAAGCAAGGATAGTCACACTGAAAATAAACATGGATTAAGTCAAGTCACCATTTTCATATACTGCTTTATAGACATTGTTTCAAAACAGCTTAACAGTGCTAAACAGGAAAGTAACAATAAAGAATCAATGACGCAAACTTAGGTAAATCGAAATTTTGCTTCAGCTCCAACTAGTTCAGTGTTGACTGAGATCAGTTCAATACCTGTGTAAAGTTCATTAGTTGTTAATAAGTGTCAATGTTGCAAAATTCGTCAATTATGAACAAATTCGATTCAGCTACAAAGCAGCTCTACAAAAGACAAAAGTGTCATTTTTCAGCTAAATTCAGTTCAAGTTTTTCTCATTCAATAGAGTCAGTTCTATCAAATCAATAACATTACTTAATGTTAAAAGCCTGTTAGGCACTTAACAGATTAAAAAAGGCAAAGAAAAAAAAAAAGAGAAAAAAGGTTGGGGCACCAGATCTCCTCTGTCTTAAATAAGTGAAGAGTATGGTTTATGAGGGTTGTATCACAAGTCAGAGTTGTAAACTGATATTTTTTAATACAATTTTGCATCCATCTCTTTCTGCTTGAAGATCAGAATACATCACTCTGGCATACATCACTCTGGTGGAAAGGAACAGTTCACCCAAAAATGGAAATTCTGTCATTATATTTATAGTGATTCATGTTGTTTCAAATCCCTTTTTCTTCTCTAGAGAACAAACATTGATTTTTTAAATGAATATCCTGGTCACTCACCATAAATATGTGAATGAGGAATAGGGCTATCAAGCTTAAAAAAAAAATAATAAAATAAATCTCATTGGTTCTTTTGAGTCAAGTAAGCATCTGCCATATTTGCATGTGCTTTGATCAGTGTTTATGACCATGTCTTTTTAAAAGACATGGAATTAACTGCTCAGTTCATATTGATTATTTTTTTAGTCTTTTGTATGCTCTTAATGGATGGACCAAAATGCTGAGAGAATATTGGAAAGATCCTCATTTGTGTTCCAAACATAAACAAAAGTCTTATGGGTTTTGGAACAAGATGAAAGTGAATAAACAATGAATGAATTTTTACAGCAGTGATACAGCGGGTATTATGATATGTGTAGCTGGCCCTCTTTGAAATTTTCTTTGATTTGGGTGGTGGTTTGGTTTATTGTACATTATTGATAGTTGACTGGATAAAAGACTAGCACTACACGTAGTTCAAAAATACTGGACCTAAGCAAATAACTAGTTTGCTGAGTATGTTATTCTGTGTGTAGTTAGAAGAGGTGAGAATTACCTGGAAGGCCAAGTTAGCGTTTTCATGCATGCCAAAGACCTCTGGATCATCGATCAGTGGCAGATCCTCAATGTATTGCTTATATTCAGTCAAGCTGTCTGAATTAGGAGCAAAATAAATCCCTGCACAAAAGGAAAGAATGTCTTGGTTACTTGGTAGTGAAGCGTGTAATGATCTGGTGTCACTAAAATGAAGTGTAGTGGCACTAAATAAAAATCTAACACTCCCCCACCCTTCAGACTCCTCCACCCTCAATGGCTGTGCATTAACAGTATCCAAAGGACACCAGAGGTTAAATTAAATGAATCAAAATGTAAAAGGCTACCTAGCCAGTAATATTTACATAAATATATAAAAAAGGTCATTTTAGCAAAGGTGACAAATGATGAAGTCAACATACGAGTACTTGTGATTATAGTTGTTTTTGCACATTAAAACTGGGACATCAACTATTTTAGGGTGGGAAAAATACACACTCCATCTTTAATTTACATAACTTGCAAGTCTGAATACCATATTTGGTATTTGATGAGTGTAGCTAAATGTGTGTCCATATTATTTACCATAATTGTGTGTGTTAATGTGTGTGTGCGTGTGTATATCCATATTTTGGGAACTAATTTCACCTAGAAATTGACAACACATCCCTTTGGGGACACTCTCATTAGTAAGAAATGGTATAAAAATAAAGGGCTTTTTTTTTACTTGTAAAAATGCTAAGTTTCATGTTAGTATTATACTAGTTGTACTGCATACAAACAACAGAAGTCAATGAAATTCCCTATCTAAGTAGATGTGTGTACCTGATTTAGAGTAAGTGTACCCGTCCTCTAATGTGGCTGGGGAGAAGAAACTCTTGAGTATGGTGCGCAAGCATCGCTGATCCCAGGCATCTGTCACCCTGCCTCCGTAAGTAATTTCACCTACAGAGACAATAAAACACACACACACATAAACACATTCCATTTCATTGCATGACTGACTGACACCTTGCCAAGAATTAATGAGACAGTTTGACATTATGTGAAGCTTCCTTAATGAGTCTTTCCCAAAGCCTCTCATAACAACATTACTGGAACATTCTTTTATAGTCACCGCACGCCACCAGCTGCAACAAATGTAATAACATTTATTTTTACCAGCTGATGGGCTGTAAAATGATGCCTACTTAGACCAATTCTTAAAGGAAATTTTAGTGAAAGAAACACTGAGCTTTTCTGAGAAAATTCAATCATACCAAACTAATATTCATACCTAATTTCTTTATGAATAAAGTACTTTATTCATACTTGATTATACATTTATTTCTTAAAGGAGAAGTTTACTTCCAGAACAAAAACTTACAGATAATTTACCCCCTTGTCATCCAAGATGTTTGTGTCTTTCTTTCTTCAGTAGTAAAGAAACGTCTAGGTTACGTACGTAACCCTCGTTCCCTGAAGGAGGGAACGGAGATGTTACATATGGGAACTCGCCTGAGAGACCAATCATCTCTGAGCCTTATTCAAAAGGCCAATGAACATTCATGAACATTGGCAAGTGGTATTTGCATGCCGAGCCACTCCCCCGTACATACGGGTATATAAGATGGCGGCGTGCAACCACTCATTCAGGTTTTCGCTGAGGAGCCGAGTAGCAACCCGGCGTCAGCGCGACGTAGGGTCGTGGCAGGGGATGTAACGTCTCCGTTCCCTCCTTCAGGGAAAGAGGGTTACGTACGTAACCTAGACGTTCCCCTTCAGTCGTTTCACTACGACGTTACATATGGGAACAGACCCATGGAACAGGCCACGACCCTGACGCCACGTTACGCACAGACCCACGTGCTGACAGGCGGACGTGTCAGCAGATGGATATGAACGTAACCTTCCCAACGCCCTGAGGGCCAATAGGGGACCCCACAGGGATGCCAGTTGTTACTGAAGCAGAAGTTGGGGGGGCGGAGCACATGAGATGTCTACATGTGGAATAAAAATAATTCAATATATCTATAACTTGTAGAGATATATGAGGGAAACAGCAGCCTTCTAGCTGACCTTGGTAAAATACTGAGACATGTTGCCACAACCTGCTGGGCGAAGGAGACCCAGCCGGAGCACAGTCAGGCACTACTCCGCAGCTAGACCTGACTGCGGGGCATGGAGGACCCAAGGTTCACCGGAGGGAACAACTGAGGGATATAGCGCACGGATCCATTAGGAGTGGCGCAGCAAGCCGACACCAGCCGGTCTCCCGTTTACCTGATGTCTATGTTAAGACACGGGAGGACACGGCCTCAACGCGAAGGTTGTAGAACCTAGCGAAGGTATTAGGTGTCGCCCAGCCCGCAGCTCTACAGATATCTGCTAGTGAGGCGCCATGAGCCAACGCATAGGATGAGGCAACACTCCTTGTGGAGTGGGCACGAAATAGGATGAGGCAACACTCCTTGTGGAGTGGGCACGAACACCTAAGGGGCATGGCTCTCCCTGGTTTTGATATGCCAGGAGATGGCATCTACCACCCAATGGGCCAACCTCTGTTTGGAGACAGCATTCCCTTTCTGCTGACCTCCAAAGCAGACGAAGAGCTGCTCGGTGCGTCTGAAGTGCCGAGTGCGGTCCACATATATACGGAGGGCGCTGACTGGACACAGCAGCGCAGAGGCCGGGTCTGCCTCCTCCAGGGGCAGAGCTTGCAGGTTCACCATCTGATCGCAGAAAGGCGTGGTGGGAACCTTGGGACATAACCGGGCCGGGGTCTCAGGATGACGTGAGAATCGCCGGGCCCGAATTCCAGGCACGCTTCGTCGTCAGAGAAGGCTTGTAGGTCCCCTACCCTCTTGATGGAGGCCAGCGCGGTGAGGAGCGCTGTCTTAAGAGACAGATATTTCAGCTCTACTGACGCGAGTGGCTCAAATGGGGCCTGCCGTAGGCCCTGGAGGGTGACGGCGAGATCCCAAGAGGGTACGAGGTGCGGTCTAGGGGGATTAACCCTTCTCGCACCTCTAAAGAACCTCACGACCAGTTGGTGCTTACCAAGGGATGCTCCATCCACTGCATCGTGATACGCTGCGATGGCAGCAACGTACACTTTGAGAGTCGAAGGGGACAGCCTGCGCTCCAACTTCTCCTGCAGGAAGGAAAGCACTACTGCAATCGGACATCTCTGTGGGTCCTCTCCACGAGAGGAGCACCAGTCAACGAACAGACCCCATCTCAGTGCATAGGCCTGCCTTGTAGAGGGAGCTCTAGACTGAGTGATAGTATCTATCACGGCCTGTGAAAGGCCGGAGAGGTCTGACGCGTCCCGTCCAGGAGCCAGACGTGCAGGTTCCATAGGTCGGGACGCGGGTGCCAAATTGTGCCCATCCCCTGAGAAAGAAGGTCTCTCCTCAAGGGGATCTTCCAGGGAGGGGCTGCCGCAAGGGAAATGAGGTCTGGAAACCAGGTCCGGGTGGGCCAGTATGGCGCAACCAGCAGAACCTGCTCCTCGTCCTCCCTGATCTTGCACAGTGTCTGTGCAAGGAGGCTCACTGGGGGAAAGGCGTACTTGGGCCCCGGAGGCCAGCTGTGTGCCAGCGCGTCCCTGCCGAGGGGAGCCTCGCTGAGGGAGTAAAACAGCTGGCAGTGGGAGGATTCGGGAGAAGCGAACAGATCTATCTGGGCTTTGCCGAAATTGCTCCAAATCAGCTGGACTACCTGGGGGTGGAGTCGCCATTCTCCAGGATGGGTGGACTGCCGTGAGAGCTGGTCGGCTGCACGGTTGAGTTCTCCTGGAATGTGAACGGCGCGTAGTGATTTCAGCCACGTCTGACTCCACAGGAGCAGATGGCGGGCGAGTTGTGACATGCAACGGGAGCAAAGACCACCTTGGTGGTTGATATAGGCTACGGTCGCAGTGCTGTCGGTGCGAACAAGCACGTGCTTGTGGCGCAACATTGGTCAGAAGCGACGAAGCGCAAGAAGCACAGCCAACAACTCTAGACATTTGATATGCCATTGCAGTCGGGGTCCTGTCCAGGAGCCCGAGGCTGCTTGCCCGTTGCATACAGCATTCCAACCCGTGGAAGAGGCATCCGTGTATACCACAAGATGCCTGGACCACGGGCTGAACAGGCGGCGACACTGCGGGGAAACGCCAATCCGGAGTGCGCCACGGTGCTAAGCCCATCTCGGGACTCGATCGTGTAACCAGCGCTGAAGCGGTCTCATATGAAGCAAGCCGAGCGGCGTTACTGCGGCTGCGGCTGCCATATGCCCCAGGAGCCTCTGAAATGTTTTGAGAGGGACCGCTGTCTTGTGTCTGAATGATTCCAGACACTTCAGCACTGACTGCGCGCGCTCGTTGGTGAGGCGTGCTGTCATATCGACCGAGTCCAGCTGCACACCAAGAAAAAAGATCCTCTACACTGGGGAGAGTTTGCTCTTCTCTCGGTTGACCTGAAGGCCCAGATGGCTGAGGTGCCTGAGCACCACGTCCCTCTGTTCGCACAACAGATCTCGCGAGTGAGCTATGAGAAGCCAGTCGTCAAGATAGTTGAGAATGCGAATGCCCGTCAGCCAGCTTTTAGGGGGGACAGGGCAGCCTCCGTGACTTTCGTAAAGACACGGGGAAAGAGGAACAGGCCAAATGGAAGCACTTTGTACGGACACGCTCGACCCTCGACAGCAAACCGTCGGAAGGGTCTGAGGCGAGGTAAAATTGAGACGTGAAAGTATGCGTCCTTCAGGTCGATGGCTGCAACCCAATCCTGCAGATGAGTGCATGTAAGCATGCGCTTCGTCGTGAGCATCTTGAACGGCAGCCTGAGAAGGGACCGATTCAGGGCTCAAAGATCCAGGATAGGTCTTAACCCACCGCTCTTTTTTGGGCACGATGAAGTAAGGGCTGTAAAACCCTGACTTCATCTCGGCTGGAGGGACAGGCTGGATTGCGTCCTTCGCCAGTAGGACAGCAATCTCCGCACGAAGCACAGCGGCATGTGTGTCCGAGTGGACAAAAGTGGAAAGGACGCCTCTGTACCTGGGCGGACGCCTGGCGAACTGAATCGCATAGCCGAGACGTACCGTCCGAATCAACCACCGCGAGGGGCTGGGGAGCTGAAGCCAGACTCCCAGCCTGGTCGCCAGGTGGAATGAAAGGAACGTTGACCGACGTGACCACGGGGGGGCAGCCTGGGGGGGGGAAGGGGAAGGGACTGATCCCAGAAGGAAAAAACGTCCTGGAGAAAAGTCTGACTGCACTGGGCAGCGCTTACCTTCTTCCCTGGTTCCCGCGCTGGCGATGTCGAGCTCCGAGTCCGAATTCGAGGAGGCAAGGCGCTGCTCGGAAAGGGAACTCGGGGCCGGACCCCAGAGGTGAGAAAATCCTTCTGTGAAATAGCAGACAGTAGCTCCCGGCCCTCCACGGGAGTGAGGACGTCACCTCTGGGTTGCCCGCGTCAGGGACGCTTCGCAGCTCTGCTGCGGGTTTTCCTGGCCGGTCCCTGAAACGCGGGCGGCGCCGCTCTCCCGCGGCCAGCTCGACGTCGAGCTGCCAATCTAGCACCGTGTGCCTCGGCAGGGGACGGAGCTGGGTTGTTTAGGAGCCGCAGGGGGCGCCCTCGGCGACGGGCAGGCGGAGGTTGAAGCCCCGGGGACGTTATGTCGCGGCAGGGCAGGATGCGCCTCCATCTGCTTCTGAACCGCCGAGAACTGCTTTTTTTTTTTTTCGTTTTTAAGTCCTCGACGGTGTCGCCGAATAGGCCGCCTTGGGAGATGGGAGCGTCGAGAAAGAGAGCTTTGTCGACGTCTGCCATCTAGCCAAGGTCAACCATAAGTGTCGCTTCTGGACCACTACTGTGGACATCACCTGGCCAAGGGAACGTGCCGTAACCTTCGTCGCTTTGAAGGCGAAGTTGGCGGCGGCACGGAGTTCCTACATAATCCCTTGGTCAGGACCACCCTCGTGCAGCTGTTTCAACGCCCGGGCTTGGTATACCCCCAGGGTTGCCACAGCGTGCAGGGCGGTAGCAGCCTGCCCAGCGGCGTGGTAAGCCCTGCCCGCCAGAGCGGACGAAGCTCACACGCCCTGGAGGGGAGATGCGGCCGATCCCGCCAGGTGATCGCGCGCTCAACCTGTGGGACCGCCACATAACCCCCGGCTGCTCCACCATCGAGAGTGGCGAGGGGAGAGGAACTGGGCCGTGAACGAGACGAGTACGGGACTCGCCAAGTCCTCACCAGCTCCTCGTGCACCTCCGGGAAGAAAGGCACTGGGGGGGTGCGTGGGCGTGCCGCGGAGGCCCTCCCCAGAAACCAATCATCCAGCCTTGAAGGATCAGCCGGAGGTGTTTTTAGGCATCTCCAGACTGATCTCCTTGGCGGTTCGGAGGAACATAGCCGATAGTTCAGCGTCCAGCTCAGACGGGCGGCGACCGCAGAGGGGCGCCGAGCCGCCGAGCTGTCCACCTCACCTTCCGACTCTCCCTCTGACGCAGCAGCAGACATCTCTACCTCCTGAGGAGCGCCAAAGGAGACACTCAGCCCGGCGTGAGGGGAAGCGAACTGCTTTGGCAACTCAACGGGACCACGCGGTGGTGCAGAAGTCCGCGGTGCTTTGCTGGCCGGCGGAGCATTCTGCATAATCACCTGGATGTCCCCCCCGCGCGTCGCCGCGGCAGCCGAAAAAAAACCTTGACGGCTCCTTTAAGACTTGCAGCGGGAAGACAACGAGCCTACTCACAAACGAGCGGCGGGACTTTAACGCGGCCATGGTCATGCGTTCGCAATGAACGCACGAACCATCCCTGAACGCTGTCTCAGCGTGCTCTCGGCCCAGGCACGTGAGGCAGCGATCATGTCCGTCCAGCGAAGCGAGGAAACTACCGCACCCAGAAGCGCACGGCCGGAGAGACATCCCGGGAAAAATGTCCTCGACAGCCGTGAGAAATTTGCTCTTTTAGATCCCGGTTTGCCCAGGGAGGACCGCGGCACAACTGTGCACTCAACGGGAGGCTCGCTGGTTTGCAAAGGCTTCTTGTTGCCGTGATAACGGCAGCCCGCAGGATCTCGCTGGCGGCTGCCAAACGCTCTTTTAGATTAAGCTCTTTTAGTGTTGGCAGCACGCCAGTGGAGAGAGAGCAAGAACTCACAGGAACTCTATGAGTTCCTGTATATACCCTTATATACCCGTATGTACGGGGGAGTGGCTCGGCATGCAAATACCACTCGCCAATGTTCATGAATGTTCATTGGCCTTTTGAATAAGGCTCAGAGATGATTGGTCTCTCAGGCGAGTTCCCATATGTAACGTCGTAGTGAAACGACTGAAGGGGAACTATGTTTCTTGAGGAAAACATTTCAGGAATTATCTTCATATAGTGGACTTCAATGGTGCCTGCGAGTTTGAACTTCCAAAATGGAGTTTAAATGCAGCTTCAAAGAGCTCTAAAGGATCCCAGCCGAGGATGAAGGGTCTACCGAAACCATCAGTCATTTTCTCAACAAATTGACAATTTATATTCTTTTTACCCTCAAACGCTCATCTATTCTCTGCGATGTGCACAATTTCCTCAAAAAAACACAATTTCTTACTGACTGATGAAAAATAGACTTGAACATCCTGGATGACAAGGGTGTGAGTAAATTATCTGTAAATTTTTGTTCTGGAAGTGAACTTCTCCTTTCCGAAATTCATAAAGTACAGGTACACACAAAAACACTAGCCACTGTCACAGCTGAGAGGAACATGGGAAAGTGTGAATCAATGACTGATGCTAGAAATATTTCTTCAGTAAACACACACATACCTGTGATGTATACAAGAGCATCCCAGGGTATATGTCCTGTCTGGCAGTAAAGGTTTAGGTTGAGAAGAGCACACTCTCTGTCACTGTCATTGAATTCATAACGGATGTTCCAGCCCAAAGGACCAAATTTCTTCCTCTCCTATACATACATAAAAGCATAAACACACATACACAGAAAAACACATACAGACAAATAAGGGAAAGAGGATGTGAATTAGAAAGGCCCTCCTGAACACCTAGTGTTTTTTCAAACTAGAACAATTTTATATTTCAAATGATTTCTGTAACAAATAAACGTTGTTCCATTTTTCTAGTCATCAGAGAAACCAGGGGGAAAAACATCACAGAGACTAAAATATTAAGCAGTACAACCATTTTTGGTTTGATAATACATTGATAATTACATTAATAATAAGAATCAGGATCTCAGAAACAAGGTATTAGAATGGTTTCTGAGAGTAACTGGTTTGCCATTTACAGAAATAAATTACATTTTAAAATATATTAAAATAGAAAACAATTATTTGCAATTGTAAACAACATTTTTCAACATTACTGTTTTCACTGTAAAAACAAATAATGCAGCCTTTGTGGGCATAAAAACTTTCAAAAATAATGCAACCATAGAGTCTGATTAGGGTATGTTTACGTACAAATATCAACATACGCACTATTAAATATCAACATATTAGGCATTTTAAATTTAGTTCTCCAATATACAGTAATCCCAAAAGTATATATGTGTGTGTGTGTGTGTGTGTACGTCTGTTTTAATATACTTTACAACAGAATTTATTTCTGTAATGCAAAGTTGAATTTTCAGCATCATTGCTCCAGTCTTGTGTCACATGATCCATCAGAAATCATTCTAATATACTGATGTATTATCAATGTGCTGTTTAATATTTTTTGGAACCTGTGATACTTTTTTTCAGGATTCTTTGATGAATAAGTTAAAAAGAACAGTACATATTTAAAATAGAAACAATATACACTACCAGTCAAAAGTTCTTGAACAGTAAGACTTTTAATGTTATTGCAAGCCTGCATTTATTTGATTCACAGTACAGCAAAAACAGTACAATTTTGAAATATTTCTTTATTTAAAATAACTGCTTTCTATCTGAATATAATTTAAGATGTAATTTTACTTTACTGCACAATAGAATGTATTTGTCAGGGTTTGGACTTTGTTTCCATGTCTTTGCCCCAGCCTTAGTTCCTGTTTGTCTATATTTGGTTTGGTTCCTGTTCTCGTTTAGTTAATTAAAATTAATCCTTGCACCTGTCCCTTGTTAACTATCCTTATTAGTCCCTTGTTTTGTTTAGTACTTATAGCCCTGTCTTTCTGTAGTTTCTTTGTCCTCTCTAATGTCGTTTGAGAGGTTGTTTTGCTCTGTTTTGCTTTTGGGTTTATAAAAATACTCAGTTTGTTTTGAATTCCTGGTTCCTTTGTGCTCATTCATGCTCCTCACCCCTACAACTATTATCAATATTTAAAACAGTTGAGTATGTTTTTTTTTTTTCAATAATAATAATAATAAATATTTTTTAAGCAGCAAATCAAAATATTAGAATGATTTCTGAAGGATCATGTGACTGGAGTAATGGTGCTAAAATTTTGCTTTGAAATCACAGAAATAAATTACATTTTGAAATATATTTAAATAGAACAGTTATTTTAAATGGTAAAAATATTTTAAAATATTACTGCTTTTGTTTATTTTGGATCTAATAAATGCAGGCTTGGTGAGCAGAAGAGACTTTAAACATGAAAAATCTTACTGTTCAAAAACTTTTGACTGGTAGTGTACACTAATGTTCAAAAGTTTTGTGTCAGTTTTTTTTTAAATAAATGTATACTTTTATTCAGCAAGGATGTTACAAATGTATAAAAAGTGATAGTAAAGACTATTATTGAAGTATTTTTAGAAAAGTATTTTCTTACATAAAATCATATACACATAAGAAGAAAACGCAAACAAATTTAAAGTTAACCCAAAACAAAATTACCATACGGTATAAGCTGCAAAAGAGCAAAGTTTCCATCCCATTGTTTTTATTTAATCATAAAAACTGCATTAGCTTTCTACACCAGTCCTGCTTATATTTTATGGCAAGAAAAACATAGGCTTATAATCTCTAGAGGCTTCAAATTGAATAGAACCCCCCATACTTGGCTAATACTGAATTTTCAATTCTTGAGCCCTGACCTGAACGATGGCATGGAAGAAAGACACTCCAAAAATGATCTTCCTCCATTTTCTGCCAAGGATATGTTCCTCAAAGAACGTAGTGCTGATCTCAGTAAAGGCGCGTCTCACATTGGCACGGAGACCCTTTGGGGGCTCGTTAGTAACCTACCATCACATTAACAAAGGCTCATTAGTTCCCTGGCAACACAAGCATATTAACAACAAAACAAAAATTAGAGCCAAAGACAACATAAACTGCTAAAAACTAAGTTACAAACTAAAAGTCTAGCTGCTTAAAGACATCCATGTCACTGCACTTTCATTATAATGAAACATTGTTTAAGGTCTTATAAACTACTATTGGTTCCAGTGATTTGGTAAAGCTGGGGTTTAATTGGTAGGGACGTGAGCACAGGGGTGTTAATATATTAGGTTGAGAGTGAATAATATATGAAAGCGCTCCTCCTTGTGAAGTGTTATCTTCTTCTTGCAGGAGTGTGTGACTGTGTTAGTGTGACTAAAATTTTAATTTGATATACATGCAGACATATCCCAGTGCTAGAAGGATGAATGACGTGTAAAGGTAAAAATATGTGCATGTCATCCGCATAGGGATGTCACCGATGCGTGATGCTTCACTCTACACTGATGTATGTTTTCTTCCCCGAAAGATAAAAAATTAGATTAAGGCATGTGAAGGCATGCTTTCCTGAAAAATCAGTACTTGTTTATAAGCACTCATAGAACTTTATGACTATCAGTTTTTAAAGCCTGTATATGTGTATAAGCACGTGTGTGTTCTTCTTTGTATTACCTTGACAGAGTTTTGCAATACAGTGACAGGAAACACATTGGTAGGCATGGAGCTAAGGAACAGTCTGAAGTCCTCATGGATAACAGTGTCTGCAAAGGTCATGCAAGAACAGGATATCAGAAAACAGGTCAACAAAATAGCTTTATAGTGGATTCACATTCTACAGCACACTATTTGTAACACATGGTAGAAGCAGGTGCAAAACAGGTGAGTCTCTAAAAACAACAATATTTTCACTGAACCATACAAAATAAGCACACAGACACAAATATAAACATACAAAAATAGTTTTCATGAATCTAGTCATTCATTTGACGTTTATTTGGAAGATTATTCTGATCTATTGGTGTCAGCTTCAGGGACAATTTTCTGGAGAAATTATGGCAGCCACATATCAAATCATATCAAGCTTTTTCAGGTCTTTTTATTTTTAACATTTACTTAACATTTTAATGTAGGAGAGACAATTAAACAAATATGGTATACTACAGTTTAAAAGTTTGGGGACAGTAAGATCAATTTTTAAAGAAATTAATTCTTTTATTCATTTCAGTGAAGCATTAAATTGATCAAAAGTGACATTTTAAACACTATTTCGATTAAATGCTGTTCTTCTGAATTTTTTTTCAGCAACGAATCCTAAAAAAATGTATTGCGGTTGCATATTATATATTAATAGGAAGAAGTGGAAGAAGAAGACAAAGAAGAGGTTTCTTGAGCATCAAATCAGCATATTAGAATTATTTCTGAAGAATCATGTGATCACTGAAGACTGGAGTGAAAATTCAACTTTGCAAATGAAAATTGAATACATTTTAAAATAGATTAAAATTCAAAAATTCAAAATACCTTTTAAAATTGATTAAAAAAATATTTTAATAATATTTCAAAATTTTACTGTATTTTGGGTCACATACACTGCTGGGACACAGTTTGGGATCAGTAAGATTTTTAATGTTTTTCAATGTTCATCAAAGTTCCATTTATTTGATCAAAAATACAGAAAAAAGTAATATTATGAAATATTATTGCACTTTAAAATAACAGTTCACCATTTTAATATACTTTAAAATATATTAAAAAGTTAAAAACAACAGAATTTACTTAAAATAGAAATATTCTAACAATATAAGTCTTTACTAGGGATGCGCCGATACCACTTTTTACAGTACTCACCTGATACGATACTTTTATTTTTGGTACTTGCTGATACCGATATTTTTACATTTAAAGATACATTTTTAAAATATTGGGTACAGAAACAAAACGAATATGTATAATGTTAGTTGGTTAACTTCATTTATCAAATAGATACAGTCAAACCAAAATTTATTCAGACACCTTCAACATTTCTCACATTATCAGTTTATTCTGTGATAATGTGAGATACCATTTTCTATAGTTTTAGAAAATGGTAATAAAATATGACAAGAACTCAGAGTTAAATTGTGTCAGAACAAATTCAGCTTGATAATATCAGATAAATTTGATAGAAAGCTATGTAATGGATTGCAATCAACCAAAAGTATTCAGACAACTGTTAGTATGACAATATTTACACAACTATCGATACTTTGTCAGGCCACCCTTAGCCTCAATGACAGCCTGTAGTCTCCTGGACATGCTGTCAACCAGGTTCATGCAAACCTGAACTTCAATTTTTTACTCTATTTTGCTATCCTCACTTACATAAATGAACTATAGTGTCCTGCACCCACTAATAAAAAAATATCAAAAATCTGGTGTCTGAATAATTTCTGGTTTGACAGTATATCCTTTAGTTATTTTCACACTTAATTATGCCCATTAAAATGTATTCCGTTCATTTGTTTGCTCTATGGTACATCATGTTTAATTAGCATTAGAGCTGCACCATTGCGGCGGCTCACTACTGTAGTCACGCTTTTTGCTGTAATCAGGGAACCGCTCATTATAAATCTCCTAACTGTGATATTTTCAGAAATATAAGTCACGTTTTTTTTTAAATCTGAAACGTGCTGTGATTTATATTCCAAAGCGACACATAGTAAAGCAGAAACACTCATGAAGCAAGCAAACATGCACAATGCGAGCACATATTTGTATTGCTGCAGAATGAGAGGGACAAGTACAGTACAGCCTAGCAGATTTCACACAGGCTGCTCTTTTCACTTTCATCGTAAAGCTGTGTATGCTAGAGCTTGAAAATAAATGTTTATAATAAATGCCCCCCAAAAATTGCTTTTATTTACGATCCAAATGATGCATGTGCTGAGCAAACATCAATAAAGATCATGCAACAGAAGTGCACCTGCTCTCTCTCTCTCTCTCTCTCTCCCCACCGTTAAGTAACTTGTGCATTGTTTTACTTACTTGTTTTTGACATATCTGACTACAAACTACAAACTTTCCATTGATGTCTTTGAGAAAGGTTCTTTGTCTGAATATGGCACTTGCCACATTCTGTGTGGTGTCGGCGTTAGGTAACGGGGAATTTTAATGAGTACCAGTACAGGAGCCCAGTATCGGGTCTGCTATTGGTATCGGTGCATCCAAAACTTTGAACAGTAGTGAATATTGTTACAAAAGATTTCTATTTAAAATTCATGCTGTTCGTTGAATTGAAGCAACACAACTTTGAAGCAACACAACTTTGTTTCAAGGATCACGTGACTAGTGATGCAGAAAAATTCAGCTTTGCATCACAGGAACAAATTCTATTTTAAAGTATATTCAAATAAAAAAACACTATTTTAAATTCCAATAATATTTCACAATATTACTACTTTTTCTGTATTTTTAATTAAATAAATGCAGCCCTGGTGAGCATTAAAGACTTCTTTCAGAAACACTAAAAAAAAATCTAACCGACCCTAAACTTTTGGACAGTAGCGTAGTTCAACTTCAGCTTTATAACAGCTTTATATCTTTGATTAAATGTAAATGATGTAAATAAAATCTTGACATTAAACAATGAATGACCCCTTGCAGGGGTCTCTGCTGAAGACCTCTAATTTAAAGGACTAGGCTATGTAAGACCTCACTTACACACACATACAAACTTACCAGGTTCAGTGAAGGTTTTAATGAGCTCCTCCATTGCCAGCATCCACGACACCGCAAGGTGACAGTTTTGCAGAAAGATCCAGTTGCCAGTCTTCAGAGCTTCTATAATCATCTTCTCTGCAATAGGCCCTTGACCCTGGCCCAGTGAGATTGATTTCACCCTGCAAATACAAGAAACCCAAAATAATTGCAAATGCAATTGTCATGTTTATATTGTAGGTACTGGATTTGACAAATTTTGCCAATGTCTAATGTCTATGCCTAAATGACACATTTACACAAAAAATCAAACAAAAATGCTTCACATGCCAGTCTAAGGATCTCTTTTTATTTCAAAGGAATAGTTGCTGGCTATCCAAAACTAATACAAGTCCTTGGCAGTAGGTGAACCTTTTGAAAATGTGTTCCTTGTGGCATTGTTGGAATGACTAATCAATCAACTGTTCTCATAGTTGGCAAGCAGAAGCGACGATAGTATCACCCAGGCTCAGGTTTACGATTTACTGCAAGATTGAAAGTAATGGGAGTACAGGAAATTGGCAGGAGTGTGAGCTAGAAACAGTGTCTTGAATTTAATTCTATCATATTCTGGCAGCCAGAAAACGATCAGAGCAGAGAAGTGACATGAAAAAATGACAGAGGGTTAAAAACCATTAGAGCAAAATGATTTTGGAGCCAGGCTAGGAATATGGAAGATGTACAGCAGATGCCGGCTGGCAAACAAGAATAGAATCCCAGACAACCTGGACAAGAAAATGAGTAAAGTAGTGGTCAAATAAGGCTGCTGCTATCATAATGTGGTCCTTAAGAGCATTCCAGGTCATGATATACACCTGGAGGCAATGACTATGTGACCTCTGAATGAGACAGAGAGAGATTTGGTGAGGGATATCATGGCTGAAAGAAAGAAGAACCTGTCACAATTATAGCTGTGGTGATAACATTTGATATGTCAGCGATGAACGCACACAGGAGGAGGAAATAATGTGTACTGCTGAATGTCATGAGCACAGCATTGCTAAAAGAGCATGGGGTTTGAAGAAGAAGTGAAGTGTAGACAAAGAAGAATAGAGGTCCAAGCACTGATCCCTGTGGTACCCCAGTTTTGAGCACATTGTGATGAAAGTGTAAGCCTGTCTTACAGAAAAACCAGGACAGCAAAGAAACCCTCTTCATAAATATCACAAACTGAAGTTTCTTTATTTTTAGGAGATTTGTTTGTAAGCTATCTGAAACATGTATCACATTCAATATGAATGAATATACTCACAAGAAGGTAACGTACGAAACTCTGAGTATTCATTCACGTAAGTATGTACATGCCACTTAACTGGGAGTGACATTTGGGAATTAAGTGAGTAAATGGTATATAAATGTCACAGTGCATGTGTAAGTACCTATCTTGGTATCCTTTCTCATTGGCAAATCGCTGGAATGCTCCCATTGGATCTGAGCCCGTGCTTAGAATGAAAACCAGGGGAATGGAAGGAGACATGTCTGCGTACAGGGTTGCAAGATCCACTGGGGGATTCTCCACAAATTGTTGGCCCAAACCAATGATAACAAACTCAGTCACTGCAAACACAACCTGAAAGCACACAGAGTGAGAGACCTGAAATGCATTTCAATGATACCACGATACAGAACTCAAGAAGACTTACAAAAAACTTGACGCACACAGGAAATACATACGTACACACACAAACAAATCACAGCTTATGCTGTGTCTGCTATTAAGCACAAAACAGGAACAATACAACAGCTAGGGAGTCATCTGAATGGGTTATATACACTACCATTCATAAGTCTGGTGTCATACTACTTTTATTCAGCAGAAAAGTCAGAGCTGTTAGATGTTAACTCAAAATTGTGAACTATAAACTAGAAATGGCCAGAAACTAAGTCAGAACTGTGTGCCATGAACAAAGAAAGAAAGCCTGATTTATGATATTTAAACTCAAAATTGTGATATAAATTCTAAATAATGAGACTGATTAATGATTACTGATTAGTGTCAGTAAGATATTTAGGGGTTCAAGCGCGTAGCACTGAAACCCTACTGTAATTGTTATAATGGTCACGGATCAGCGATCTCCACGTAAAACTGATCGTGCAGATCAAACTGAGAGACTTGAAACTTGGAGGGATGGTAGTACTCACACCACCTACAACAGGGGTGTCAAACTCAGTTCCTGGAGGGCCACAGCCCTGCACAGTTTAGATTCAACCCAAATAAACACACCTGATCCAGCTAATCAATTCATTCAGGCTTGTTTGACAACTACATGGTTTGTGTGTTAGAGAAGGGTTGGAACTAAACTCTGCAGGGCTGCAGCCCTCCAGGACCGGAGTTTGACAACCCTGGCCTACAACGTGACCAAGACTCGCCCCAACCAGCCTGATGGGGGTGCTACAGCAATCAAAAGTACAAACTCGCTCATAACTCCTAAACCGATAGTCGCAGGCTATGTCAACATAGGTGTCTTATGTCATTGGAATCCTTGGCTCACGCTGGACAGATTTGATTTGTGAGCTGAAATTTTCGTGTATTTCACATTTTTTGAAAAACATACTTTTGCAAACTAGTCCTAGTTTTTTCACCTGATCGGAACCAGTGCGGAAAGATTCTTTGGAGAGTGAATATTAATAATTACCAAAAGATTTTACTTTCGGTTCGCCATCGCAAAGGGACACCAAAACATTCAAAAGGGGCAGGGTCACTTTTGGTAAAATGCCTATAACTCTTGAACGGAATAAGATATATTCGCCCAAACTCAAAACACTCATGTAAGAGCTTGATTTAAGGTCACAGGAAAAAAATTGTGGAACTTGGCCACTTGGTGGTGCTATAAGAGGGAAAAAACATAAAAGTGGCTATAACTGCACAACAGTAAAGGCTAGAAAGAATACAGCTCTGGCTACTGGGCATGTGCACATCAATCTAACGTTATTTTTGTCACACTGTACAACAATAATACTGTTTTTTTATTATAGTAAGGGCTAGGTTTAGGGTTGGGGTAGGTGTAGATGTAAAAAAAAAAAAACAATCTAATAGGTAGAGCAATTAATTTCATTGTTAGTTTCCGGTCGGAGCTGTATCCCTTCTAGCATGGGATTTGTCCTATCATGAAAACATGAAAAATATGGCCGCCATTGGCCGACAAATTTTGAGCACGTGTTAGACAAGGTTAATGGAGGCCGATATCACGTTCTTCAAGTGCGTAAACCATTGTATGTCGCGTGGAATAGAACTCCTCATTTCGGACAACTTTGCCTCTGGAACCACTTCTGTCAATCAAATTGTTTAGTAAATGATAGACAAGACTTTTCTGAACTAGTCCTAGGTTTTTAACTCTAAAAACTAAAAACCTGCAGTATATTTCTCTGGACTCTCTAGGACAATAATTATGAAAAAAAATGTTGAAATCTGCCCTTTGGGAAACAGGGTCGATTAGAAAAGGGGCCAAATTTACCCAAAATCCTATAAAGCCTAAAGGAAAACTCAAAACCTCACGAATCCTGCTGATCACATGTGAAAGGTTGTTCTAAATAAGCGTGCAAAGACCACAGCTTGCTAAACTAAATGTCTTTTTCCATATTTGCTTAAATGTCTCAAAGCGCTTGAACCCCGTAAATCCCTGCTGCAGCTATATTTTTTCATTATTTTAAAAAAATTTAGAGAAAATTTCAGAGAATTCAGAGAATTGTGAGATTTCAACTCACAAGACAGAAAAAAGTCAGACTTGTGAGATGTTACGTCTCGGGTTACTTGACTGTAACCCTGTTCCCTTAAAAAGCGGGAACGAGATGCTGCGTATCAATACGCTAATGAGAACATTTTTTGTTCGACCGGTTGTGAAGATTGTGTGTCAAACACGCCAAGAATTCGCTTAAATAACCTTGGTAGGTGACGTATTTGATTACGTGCACCTGCGGGTTATAAATAGATGTGAATCGAACACACCTGCAGGTTATTGTCTGAAAGGACGTCCAGGCACGCCCGCAGTGCGGCATTGAGGCGCAGCATCTCGTTCCCGCTTTTTAAGGGAACAGGGTTACAGTCAAGTAACCCGAGACGTTCCCTACCAAAAGCTACACTCGATGCTGCGTATCAATATACTAATGGGAACGAGAATACCAACGCCGCCGCACTGGAAGTGTCTGGACCTGTCAAGGTTGTGAAGTGTGTGTGCACAAACATTGAATAGGTCTCAGACATGACTCTGGGATGTTGACTCAAGGACGTGCGAGCCCGGAGTAGCATGGACATCCAAACTGTACAATCTGATAAACGTGTGTGGTGAGGACCAGCCTGCCGCATCACACACTTGTTGCAGGGGGGCACCTCTTGCTATAGCCGTGGAGGATGCAACCCCCCTGGTTGAATGGGCCCTAAGCTCTAGAGGCGAAGCTTGGCCGCGCGCCTCATAAGCTAGGGCAATAGCATCCCTCACCCAATGGGACATAGTCCGTTTACTGGCGGCCGCCCCCCGGTTGCGGCCCCCATAACATATGAAAAGTTTCTCTGACTTACGCCACTGGCTTGTGTGGTGGACGTAAATCTGAAGAGCACGTACTGGACACAGTAAGTGTAGCCTTTCCTGCTCTGGTGAACTGAACGGCGGAGGCCAGAAGGCTTCAAGAACGACTGGATTTATGGTCGAGAATGGAACCTTTGGAAGATAATTAGGGTGAGGGTGCAAAATGGCTTTCACCAGCCCAGGGGCAAAGTCTAAGCAGGATGGAGAGGTTGCCAGAGCCTGCAAATCCCCGATTCTCTTGAGAGAAGTAATAGTATAATAGTTACTATAATAGTTAAGTAATAGTTATAAGGAAAAACAACTTTAGAGTCAGAAACCTGTCATGTGCTAACTCTAGTGGTTCAAATGGGGTTCCAGCCAGACCCTCGAGCACTATCGCTAAGTCCCACGAAGGGACTGTTGCTCTGGCGGGCGGCCTTAACCGTCTGGCTCCACGAATGAAGCGAACGACTAGTGGGTGCTTCCCCACCGAGACCCCGTCAATCAGAGTGTGGCAAGCCGAAATGGCGGCCACATAGACTCTGAGAGTACCAGGAGATGTTCCTGAGGACAATTTCTCTTGCAGGAACTTCAGCACTGAAACAACTTGGCAGTGAACTGGGTCTGCATGGTGTGTCACACACCAACTTTCAAAGACACGCCATTTGAGGGCATAACTTCTTCTAGTGGAGGGAGCCGTAGCACTCAGAATAGTCTCTACGACATCAGCTGGAAGACCAGCCTCTCTTAGTTGGTCCCCCTCAGGGGCCAGACATGAAGGTTCCAGAGCTCGGGCCGGGGATGAAATATTGTCCCCTGCACCTGAGATAGGAGATCTCTCCTGACCGGAATCGCCCACGGCGTGCCGTCGAGGAGGGATATTAGATCTGAGAACCATACTCTAGTCGGCCAACGGGGCGCTATCAATAAGAGGCGAGACCCCTGTTGACGGACCTTGGCTAGGACTCCCGGGAGCAGAGCAATTGGGGGAAATGCGTAAAGACGCAGTCTGGGCCACATATGGGCCATCGCGTCCAGACCTAGAGGAGCTGGAGTAGTCAGAGAGAAGTAGAGGGGACATTGTGCTGTCTCCTGTGAAGCAAAGAGGTCCACCTCTGCTTCGTTAAATCTTTCCCAGATTTGACTGACTACTTCGGGGTGGAGTTTCCATTCCCCATGTGTCACAGCTTGTCTGGACAGAAAGTCTGCTCCCATATTCATATGCCCCGGAATATAAATCGCTCTGAGGGACAGGAACTTGTCCTGTGCCTAAAGCAGAATCTGCTGCTCTAGCCTGTTCAGGCGGCGCGACCGCAGTCCGCCCTGGCGATTTATGTAAGAGACCACCGCTGTGTTGTCCACCCGCACTAGGACATGGTAGCCTCTTAACTGCTGGAGGAAGTATTTCAGGGCCCGAAATACAGCCATCATTTTGAGGCAATTGATGTGCCAGTTGAGATGATGACCTCTCCAGATCCCTTGGGCTGGACGGCCATTTGAGACCGCACCCCAGCCCGTGAGGGAAGCGTCTGTCGTTAGCATCTTGCGACGACAACACGGACCTAGAGTGGGACCCAAAGTCAGAAACCGGGGTCTGAACCACATAGAAAGGGTACGAAGCCCCTGGCGCGTAACCCTTATTTGCCTCTGGGGATTGGCCCTTGGATGAAATCCTCTGGCTCTGAACCACAACTGAAACGGTCACATGTGCAGAAGGCCCAAAGGTATCACCGTGGATGCAGCTGCCATGAGACCTAAAACTCTTTGAAAGTAATGAAGAGTAACTTTCTGGCCTAGCTTGATATCCTTTAGGATGTTTAGAATGGATTCGACACGTGCAGGAGACAGCTGTGCCTGCATTGTGATCGAGTCCCATACAACACCCAAATATGTTGTTCTCTGGGTAGGAGAGAGAACACTTTTCTTGGCGTTGAGTCTCAACCCCAGAGATCTGAAATGAGCTAGGACGACATCCCGATGTCGAAGTGCAAGCTCTTGAGACTGGGCCAGAATGAGCCAGTCGTCTATGTAATTCAAAATGCGGATCCCCTGGAGTCGCAGAGGAGCCAGTGCTACATCCATGCATTTTGTATACGTGCGGGGTGACAGAGCTAGGCCGAATGGAAGAACCCGATACTGGTAAGCTTCGCCCCCAAAAGCGAACCTCAGGAACTTCCTGTGTTGTGGCAAAATTTCTATGTGAAAATATGCGTCCTTGAGATCGATTGTCACAAACCAATCTCCTAACTGAATCTGGGAGACAATCATTTTGATTGTGAGCATCTTGAACTTGTAAGTTCTGAGGTAGCGGTTTAATCCGTGAAGATCCAAAATTGGACGCAGCCCCCCATCCTTTTTGGGAACCAGAAAGTATCGGCTGTAAAAGCCTGACTCTCTGTCTGGCAGGGGAACATGTTCTATGGCCCCTTTGTCCAGCAGAGTCTGCAATTCCTGTGTCAACAAATGCACTCATTCCGGTTTCACGGAAGTGGAGACCACGCCATTGAAACGCGGAGGACGATGTGCGAACTAAATCCTGTAACCCCCCTACAGTCCTTGTGACCCAAGGAGAGATATCTGGCAGTAGCTTACACGCTGCCAGTTTCTCTGATAGGGGCACTAGTTTTGACACTTTGCTTATCTGGGGGAGATGTTAGATGTACGGTGTCCTGAAACATGGCAGGAGGCAACCGCCCATGTAACACTTCGCCAGAGACCGCTGCCCCCCGAAACACCAGTGGTGGCGGAGGTAGTACAGTGGTCTCCTGAGGGTACCGGGAAGGAGCCCCTATTCTCTGCTGGATTTTTACGCGCCCCTCCCCGAGGGGATACACCCCCACGGTCCTGGGCGCACCACCCTCAGGACTTTTTCTTGGAAAGTATGCTCCTCAGGTCTGGCCTCTTAGAGGCGGACTGAGGAGGGCGACGAGCCGTTTCCCAGTCTTTGCGAGGAGGCGCACGACTCGCCACACTCTCCTTCTGGGCATCCCGCCTCAGGGAGACCAGACCTGGTTGGGACTGGGTGGCCGACAGTCCCGACGCTTGAGCATGGTGGGGAAGAAACCTCACAAATGCCTCTTCATGTCGCTTCGCCTCCCGGAATCTGGTAACGACCGAGTTAACGGCGTCACCAAACAGGCCGGAAGGCGAGACTGGGGCATCAAGGCGGAATGATCGGTCCCTCTCCTTGATGCCCGTGAGGTTGAGCCACAGATGTCTCTCCATGGAGACCATAGCAGCCATAGAGCGGCCGATGGCACGGGCCGTCTGCTTTGTCGCACGGAAAGACAGATCTGTGGCCCGGTGAAGTTCTAAAAACGCCTCTTCGACGATGGTCCCGCCTGTGCTCAAATCCTTGAGCAGGTCAGCCTGGTACGCCTGCAAGACCGCCATGGTGTGCAGGGGAGCACCAGCCTGACCCACTGCTTTCCCCACCAGCGAAGATGTTAGTCTGCAAGGCTTGGTGGTGAGCATAGGTTTTTTTAAAGAAGATGAGCTCCCAGGGGAGAGATAGCCCGCAAGCGTCTCTTCTACCTGGGGCATCATCATGTAGCCCCGTGCCTGTGAATCCACGATAGTCGAATAAATCGACGTCGAGGGCACAAAGACACGGGACGAGTAGGGCTTACTCCATGAACGAGCTAGCTCATCATGGAGATCACCAAAGAAGGCGATCTGGCCACCTGACAGAAATCTGTCATCCAGCTTTGAGCATTTGAGGGTCTCTTGCACCTGCGGCCAGTCTAGTTTTAGCCGATCAACTGCTCGAGTTACCACCTCGAGTAACTCCTCATACGCTTTATCATCGCGAGAGGAGCGCTCAGAGGTGGCGCTCTCGAGGTCAATCTCTGCAGAAGCAAGAGATGAAGTGTCCTCCGGCCGTTCTGAAGAAGCGCCAGGGCGCGCTTCAGAAACGGACGCTAGGACCTCCCGATCCGGCGAGATCGCGAGAGAAAGGGCCGTGCCCGTCTCACGCGCCTCAGCCAGATCAACACGCAACCCCCAGGACTGCAGCGAGGGAGCGGCGGCTCGCTCGTCTTTGAAAAAAGCGAGCCGCACACAAAGCACTTTGATCGGTAAAAGATCGCAGTATTCGCACTCTCCCTCGAGCCCGAGGGCAGCGTGTTCTTCCCCCAAACACTCGAAGCAAAAACCATGAGGATCATCTTCCGAGATGAGCCTTACACAGGGTGGCACGCATCTCTTTTCTGAATCCATCATGATTTTTTTTTTTTAACTTTTCTTTTCTTTCTTTCTTTCTTTCTTTTGAAAGACACTGCAAAAACAGCACACACACACACACACACACACAAAACAGTCCTTGAAGACAAAGAAACCTGCAGGTGTGTTCGATTCACATCTATTTATAACCCGCAGGTGCACGTAATCAAATACGTCACCTACCGAGGTTATTTAAGCGAATTCTTGGCGTGTTTGACACACAATCTTCACAACCGGTCGAACAAAGAATGTTCTCATTAGCGTATTGATACGCAGCATCAAGTGTAGCTTTTGGTAGGGAACCTCAAAATTACAAAATACAAACTCATACAAAGTCAGAATTGAGTGTTATGAACATTTCAAAGTAATCTGAGAATCTGTGAATTTAATTCAAAATAAACTTAGAATTGCAAAAAATAGCCAGAATAGTGAAATTCTTGCTGAAAGAGTCTTACATAAGTAAGTAAATTTTCATATTTTTTTTTTTTTTTATTCTTTGTTTTGTTTTTACCTTCTCCTCCATAAAACTCTTGATGAGGATGAGTTTCTGGAAGGCCCCAAGTCGCTGGTTCCAGTGACCTCTGACCTGTGGCTGTTTCTCAGAGGGTATGTCTTCTGAGAAAGAAGGAAGGTCATTAACATACCCGTCCCACTGTTCAGGGTTTATTGTTACCTCTAGTTGCCCTGCAAAAAGAGACAAAGAAAAACTGTGTTAAGATCAGAATTAATTACTGTACAATTCCCATTTTGAGATGGATGCTTTTCAAGAAACGGTGTATAAGCCAGTGATGTTTCAATGAAACGGGAAGAATATACCCAGTTTGACAGATATAGGTGTGGATACAATCTCCTTTTTAATGCCGTTAAAGCATGGTAGTCGGTCTTCAAGATTACAACAAGTCTCCCAGGCAAAATCAGACAACCATGGCACTTCTGGCTTCTCTGGCAACTCCTGCAGTGGGAAGCGAGAGTGTTATGAACAGAAAATCTGTGTGTGTGTGTGTGTGTGTGTGTGTGTGTGCAAGGCTACATAAGCAATATTTCATCATACTGATACATGTCAGAAACCATCAAACAGCATGAATTGAGATTAGGGATTTTGATCAAGCAACAAGTCATTATTGATTTGAGTATGAAAATGTTGACAAATTAGAGTAGACTGAAATATAAAACCAACAGAAGAAAATTAGTTACAAGCAGTGATGGACAGAAAATTTGATTTATTTTACTTGAATTTATTTCTCTTTCGAGAGAATTTCTCTCCTAAAGCAAGATTAATATTTTGAGTTAATGTGCATATCCCCAACCCCAACCCGTGCCCCATGAACAATGGCAACAGACATGCTTTCATTAGTGAAAGAAGAGAACTGGACTTGGACAGTTTACTGGAATACACACAAAAACACATTGCTTCATTGCACACTAAAACAATATAACTGTGTGGGGTATTAGAGAGATGCCATTTTAAAGCGGGCAGATAGTGCACAGATAGCGCACAGATAGCGCAAGCCCCTGAGGAAAGGGAAAAATTAGAAAACAACTCTACAGTCTAACAATTACCACAATTAAATCCCATTCATGACTTGTAGAAGGATAATTGCTATCTACAGAAGTAGAATAAGAACTTTCATACATAAGCACTCACACACACACACACACACACACACACATGTTGGGTTTACATGTTTTATGGGGACATTCCATAGGCGTAATGGTTTTTATACTGTACAAACCGTATTTTCTATCACCCTACACCTACCCTACACCTAAACCTAGCCCTCACAGGAGACTGTGCACACTTTTACTTTCTCAAAAAAACTCATTCTGCATGATTTATAAGCCTGTTTCCTCATGGGGACCTCACAAATGTCCCCACAAGGTCAGAATTTACTGGTATTACTATCCTTGTGGGGACATTTGGTCCCCATAACGTGATGAATACCAGGTGCACACACACACACAAGAGTTGTTCTTCCTTTCTCTGCTATCACATATGTCCTTTCGACATCCCTGACCTTCTCCATGGCTCCAGCCCCTCGCAGGAAGTACTGCCACTCCTGCTGGGAGATCTCTCCTCTCTGCATCAAGATTTCCACGCACAGCATGAAGCTGTAGATGGCCTTGTGCTGCTCAAAAAGGCCACGGGACACGTTCTTGTAGGCACTCAACAAAGTCTGATCCAACAGGATCTGTAGTCTCATGCTCAGATCTCTATGCTTCTCTGCTGACTCAATAGTGCTGTTGAACAACTGCAAAAGAAATTTCAGGAAAATTTCCAGGAAATTGACAAAATGTATACCCTAAATGAACTAAAAGTCACTTTGAATTATACAACTACATACCGGCCATTCTATAGAACTGGTTCAAAGTCAGAGTTGGAAACGTATTGAAAAAAACCCCACAAATGTTTCCACATTTTTCAACATCTTTTTCCAAGGTTATCCAATTATCCAAGGTACACATTTCTAGTAACTGTGCAGTTAATCTCATATTGTATTTTCAGAAATTTTGGAATATTTGTCCTCCCCCCAAATTTGCCACTACTGAAACACAGTAATATATAATTTAATAAAAGGGTTACTATATATTAACCTATTAAGATTTTGCTTACATCTTTCTTGTAAATATATATCTTTCTATTTTATTAAAAAGTTTCCAGATGGAGGTAAATCAATAACAATTACAATTTTAACAATATTTTAAGTGTGATTTATGAGATTTGTTGTATTTTGAATCCAATTTTTCTTTGTAAAAGGCAAAAAGTTGATCATACTGATTTCAAACTTAAGCACTCTTGAATTGAGTTTGAATATAAATTGAACCAAACACTATCATAAGTTAGTTACTATCATATCTTAGTTGATAATTCAGTTTACTTATTTTTTGAGAAACATCCAATGTTTAGGTAGTGACTGCACATTTTCGGTAGTGACAGTAATGTTTTGGTAGTGACCACATACTAAAACACTACAAAAGCATACTAAAGTACAAAAAAATGGCATAACTCTACTAAATTTTTGTTTATTTTTGTTTAAGGATTATGTGTTCCCTTTTGGCACTACCGAAATGATTCGGCTGTGACTGTTACGGTTATGGTAGTGATAATTTTATGTGAAAACACCCCAAAAAAAACCAAAGATGTCACTACTGAAACTTCACCAAATGTTTCGGTCGTGACTGTTTCGGCAGTGACAATTTGAGATACTTTTAAACCTAGCTTCAAAGATGCTAATCAACACATGGTGACCTAGCAAAGTTTTGAACAGTGGTACACATATAAAAAGTAAATGTTATAGAATAACCCCAAAAAATGCATTTAATTATAGAAAAATGGTGTTTGGTAGTGACATTCTTTAAGTTACACAGATTTTTCATACTTTTGAACGCATTTACCTCAAAATAAGGTAAATGGGGCATATCTACTCTCCATGTAACTATGAGAGAGAGTGACACATAAGTATGTCCTGATAATAAATGTAGGGGTGTAGTTAAAATCACTCTCAGCCAATGGATTAAAACATACACTGTTTTGTAGTGACATGAAAATGCAGGATTTTTTACATAAGTTACATAATTTGGAATGGAATAAAATTAAAAAAAATATATATTGTTTGAATATCATTTTCATAAGGTGAAATTTAGGGGTTAGGGTTCGGGACAGCCAGCTCCCACCTGAAAGTACCCACTAAATGATGATTTTAAATATATTAAGCTTATACAATAACTAAACAATAATTAAATATTATTGTGGGTTTCAACTACTTAAATGCTTTTTAAATGTGTTTTTTGGTTGTGGCACAGCAGTTTGCACCAGTTCTGTAGAACGGCCCATATACATACACATTACTTATCAAAAGTTTGGGGTCAGTAAATATTACTGTTTTCACTGTATTTTTAATCGAATAAATGCAGCCTTGGTAAGCATAAGACACTGAATGAGTTTTTAAAAATCGTACAGACCCCAATTTTTTAAACAGTATTGTATATGTAAAAATAATGTAGCTGGGTTTATTTTTTTAATATTTAGTTATATTACATTCTGGAATAGTATGCCAGAATGACAGCTCCGGATTGAAATTACCTGTTTAAAGTACTTTAGCGAGAACTGGTACATGGGGTCGATCTCAGACAGGCTGGCAATGACAAAGTACATGATGGAGCCACGTGTGGCAACAGGGCGATACTTCTCTCTGGCGGCGTTGATCATCTCCTCTGTCGTCTCCGCCTCCACCAGCCGAGATTTAATGGCCTGAGATGTCACCTGTGCAAGAGAAAAAAATGATAAATTGTCAGCAGATCTGCTTCATGTCAAATGTAAGTGTTACACTCCAAACAGAGACAAATGTAATGACTCGACAGCTTGATGTGTTTATAAAGAGCTCTTAAAATGCAAAAGGAGCTATAAAGTCATCCACACTGACAGCAGGATCAGTGTCACAGAGATACATGAAACTAGCAGAGGTGTCAGACAGAGACAGAGCTGTTTTTGTCTTTAAGACGGATACTTCGTTCATTGCCGGCCCAATCTTTCGTTCATCTATTAATCCATCTGTACCTCCCATTCAGCCTTTCATTACTCACTGGGTGGCAGAAGGTTGACAGTGACGTGCAATCTGTGCCTCTGATCCTTCTGCTTGCTCAATTTTGGCACAAACACACTATGCCGGGGGAATTTGCTAAAAATGAATTGTGCTCAGTGAGAGCCCCATTTATTAGTAAGCCGCATCTACGCTGGTTTTGCACTTGATTCACTACAGAAATTATGCAGATCAAGGCAGCATCACTAATGCTGAAGCACTACACATGAATGTAGCACAACCATACTGTACTGTAAATCTACAGGACTATATGTTTCTATAGTTTCAAGTGGAATTTTACAGAAATTGTTTTGAGTTGCTTGTGATAGTGACACAGGAGGAAACATGACATTTGTTTTTCCGTTTCCAAATCCTAAAACAAATCCTCAGAAGAAAAGGATTAAAAAGTGGCAGCCCACATTCTCAAATGAACACATAATCTTTTTAGTTGACTGTGACATTTCCATTGTTTGTGAAGTAAAACTCTTCTTTTTGTATGTAGCAGTCATTAGCATAGTGGAAAAAAAGGTTTGTCGACAATTATTAGATAAACAGTGGAAATAAAAAGCGTTTGGACACTTAAAATGAATAAATGTCATTGAATTACATAAATGATCAAGCAAAGTGGCTTCTGTAAACAAATGATGCAAGTCCTTTTCAGAAGTAACTTTAGCTTTGTTAAATTATTTTGCACCAAATTTTAATTGAAGTGAATGTTAGTAGATCTACAATACAGTTCAAAAGTCTGGGGTCAATAGAATTGGCTTTTTTGACAGAAACTAATACTTTTTTTCAGCAAGGATGCATTAAATTGATCAAAAGACAGTAAAGACTTGTTGTTTTATTAAACTGCATTGAGATATCAAAGAATCTTGGAAAAAAATATAATGGTTTCCACAAAAATATTAAACTTCACAAAGATTTTAAACCAAAACATTTCTTGAGCACTAAATGGCTGCTAAAAATTCAGCTTTTAAATGAGATACATTTTAAGATATATTAAAATAGAAAACAGTTTATTAAACAGTATTTTACACTGTAATAATAATAGTATTTTAACTCGTAATAAGATGTTACAATATTACAGCTTTTACTACATAAGACACTTCTATTAAAAATATTTTTAAAATCTTACCAACCCCAAACTCTTGAATGGTAGTGCATGAATTTCTTTAGGGTAAACACAGGTTAAAGTAAATAACACATTCAGCTGCTTTTATATATAATTATTGACCTACTGATATCTATTACTCTGCTCACTAAGTATTTAAGTCCTTCTTTCACACTGAAATTACTATAGATCAGCAAAAAAAACCCACATAACTATACCCTCTCTTTAAACTTCGGACCCCAAAACCACTAACCTTTGACTCCTGTAATGTTTGTACAAGCTCCTCATTGTCAAGGATGTTGCCTTCAGAGGTAAAGAGCAGTTTGAGAATTCGGTCCTCAATGGCTTTCAGCTGGTTCCGGTCTGTATTGATACGAACTATCAGCTGGCTTCTCTGTTCTTCCAAGTCAGGACGCTCCAGGCGGACTACATCACTGGGTACAGACAAAAATAAACAATCACAAGTCAACCAAAATTTTACACAGCAGTAAAATTTGAATACAACTTGTGTAATGAAAAGTTTTTTCATATGATGCATGGTAAAACTGTTTTTAAATAGTAATGTGTCTTTGTTGACCAGTTGTGTCTGGACCACCTAAAATGTGTGGTAGTAAAAAGTGAAAGCGCATCTCTTAAGCATGCATAAAAATACAGCAATAATAAAGTTTATAAACATGTAGGGCTTGAGCCAGTGGGTAATGGTTTTCATATCCATGGACCATAAAATAAAAAGCAAAGACTCAGAAATCTACAACTTATGCTACTATATTTTTCCATCACTTCTTTCTCTTAGAAAAAGAAGCCCTGATTCAGCTGCTGTCTCCTAAGTGAATATTTTACTTCTCCCAAAAATGCAAGTTATTGAATTAAAACATACTGATTTGCTCACACAGGATATAACAACTTCCCACCTTGTTACACTTCTGGCGATTCCAGTTAAAAATGACAGGCCTACAAAAAAATGAATTTATACATTTGTCATCATGCTATATTATTAAGAAATATTGGATTCAATTCTATGTAACTTATGTTTCTAAGTGAACACTGATAAAATTATCTACAAATAATGCTTTCCTCATGGTGCATATACTCAGATCAGTAAAGCCTACGATCAACCAGTTTAAAAAAGAAGTACAAAACTAGTGCTAACCAAAAAAAAAGTTGACAAAAAGATCGAATCCAAGATTTGTTAATAATATAGCATTGTGAGAGATTTACAAGCAAATTTTAAAGACACAACATGTAAGTTTTTGCCGCTAGAGGGCGTATATTCAAAACAAACAAGAAACAAAGGCGTAGTTTGAAGATGCCGTGATTGAGTGTGGAATCACGGGAATTGTTTTCCTCTCCACAGCCGATGAAATCCGATGGGACTCATTAATGTGCAGAGATCATGTTCATTGATGAGTAAATGTATTAAAGACTTATTAAGGTCACTGTAGTATAAAGCAGGGTGTGGCTATAAGTGCAAGTGAAATGAGGCCGCTGGAGCGATCATGCGTACGTAGAAAAAAGCAACTCTTTTTGTATCATACTAGATGCACTTGAGTGTGTTAAAGTGTTGTTATAATGCTTCTCTTTGCATTAGTTACCTAATCTTTGCATTAGTCATCTAATAATATGCATAACATTTTAAAGCATCTTTGGGGTTTCCACGTTTTCTACAAAATAAAATCAGAAAATCGAGGGTGTATGACGTCATTGGCAGACGACACAATGACACGGTCTGTTACACTAGTTAAAGTTGCTTATTTCTCTGGATTTAAACATTCGAAACATTTGGGAAAAGTACACAAGTCAATAAAATACATAAGACTGTTCTAGTGGTTTTTGGATATTTTAATAAAAAAATCTTACATATTGTGCCTTTAAAAGACGAAATTAGGTATACGATTTTAGCACAGCCCAAAGGTTCACTTTTGTTTTTCTCTATAGCAGATTTAAACAAGTTTAAAACTTAACATCATGGCCTGGTTTCCCAGACAGGGCTTAGACTAAGCCAGGACTAGGCCATAGTTCAATTAGGAAATTCAAGCAATTTTTATAATCATGCCTTAGAAAAAACGTGTACATCTTGAGACAAAACAAGGGCACTGATATATTTTAAGATTCTTTCAGTTTAAACAACTCAGTGTCTAAGGTGCATCTGAATAGTCAGAGCACAGAATTTACCTGAGGATTTGATCTTCCAGTCCAGACTTCGTAACAGTGAAGTTGATGATGGTCACTTTGATGCACACCTGATACAAATAAGTCATAAAACAATTAAGGATGTATAGCTTAAAGGGGTCATACCATATTTTGTACATTATCAACACTAACTGAAAGCAAGCTACATAACTTGTTCTGGCTTCCCCCACCTTGTCATCATTTAGATATTAATGATATAACAACGGTGGCTTAGAAAAAGGCAAAAAGTCAGTCAAATTTGAATTAGTTAAAACAAAAAGATTTTTTCTTTGATGTATTCTTTAGGGCTTATAAAAAATGATTGACATTATCCGCTCAATGTATCCCCTAAGAGACGCTACCTTTCCTCTCTACAAATCCTCTAGAGGCACACTTTGTGCTTTGATTGGCCCTATGTGCTTTGTATTTGCTGTCTGTCTGTGAGAATGTTTCTTTAGTCCAGACTGGTCTGTCAGCACAGCTCATCTCTCTTAATATAAGCTGAAATGACAGGTCTGTCCTGTCTCTAATGCTGGAGCTTACAATGGCACATCCCCATTTGACAGGCAACCGTATCTGGCTGTGTGCTCTCTGCCTGCTGCAAGTGCTGTTGTCCGTGGCCCTGTCTGTTATGATTGCTAGGGCATTGTCTTTTGGCAGGTGGGTGCTGATCCGCATCCACCCCAGAATTTTGCAGCGAGAGTTGATATGGCATGGAGCCAGCGAGGGATTGGTGCACAAGGTGGTGCCACAACAGATATGTGAAGGGCTAGTGCCATCTGTGTCCACTTTGCTATGGTGCCAAATCTAGTTGACCTTAAACAGGTGTCAACCTTGACCCCAGAATGCTTTCTAAAATCCCCCCTGCCATTTGCACAATAGTCTGAAAGAATAAATTAAACAATGAGCTGCTAATGAAACACTGACAGTAATTACACGTAACAAAAAGACTGTGGGGGTCAGACATTTGCATGGAAGAATGAATTATCAGTCACATACAGGGGTTGGACAAAATAATGTGAACACCTAGGAAACAGATGATGTTTCTTTTTACCGACTGGTGGTGAGTATGGAAGCCCATTTTGCCACTAAATAAAAAATAAAATAAAAGGTAATTGCGACTTTTTATCAAACAATTCCAACTTTTTCCTCACAATTGCAAGCTTACATATTGCAATTTTGACATTTTTTAGAATTGCGTGATACAAACTTGCAATTCAGACTTTTTTTCTCAGAATTGTGAGATATAAACTCTCAATTGTGAGTTATAAAGTCAAAATTTTGAGATGTAAACTCGCAATTGCGAGAAAAAAAGTCAGAATTGTGAAATGAAAAGTAAAAATTACCTTTTTTATTTTTTATTCAGTTGCAAAAACTGCCTTCCATAGGTGACAAACAACAAATATTTATATTTTACATGAAATGAAAAACTGAAAACAAAAAAAAAAATGTAAATATCATTTGACGGGGCCTTTTTGTTTATTTTCTTATAAATAAAATGTATGTATTTTTTTAGCTTTTCTTTGCTCAGATTTACATACATACCTCGGGGAGGTAGTGGGGATTGGCCATTTTGGTGGTCATGTAGAAACGGAAGTTTTTATCATAGTCAATGTCAGAATCTCCCAGTCGGATCAACGTTCTACCACCTGACACAAATGTCTGCTTCAGAAGAATGGGCTCCAGAGCAGGGTCCAGAGTTTCTTTTAGCTGTACACACACAAATACTGTATGACTGAGATGCATGATATTTGTTTATTTAGCAGTTATGCTAAAAATTTAGCATTCATTTCATTTTTGTGTTAGATCTCTTGGTACAGATGTCTGATCTGTGTTCTTAAAAATGATCTAAAAATAGATGCTTGGGGAAAACTATACGCCTCAGTTGTCAGCAGTGAAAACAAACGTGACTGAAACTAGATTCATCAGAAAATCACATCTGGCAAGAGTCAGAACTAATAAACTCACTACAGAATCATTAATTTAAGACTGAATAAAACCATTCAAACCCGATCAGATATCAGTTATGAGTTCCTAACAACTCTAATCCATAATTTTAAATATTTAAATTCTTATTTCAGCAATGTATTTGTATGGAAGCCTGTTTCCACCACTGAATGAATAATACAAACTCGCAATTCTGACTTTTTTCTCAAAATTGCTTGATATAAACTCACAATTTTGACTTAATTTCTCAGAACTGTATGACATAAACTCACAATTGCGAGACAAAGTCAGAATTGTGAGACAAACTCGCAATTCTGAGAAATTAATTCAGAATTGAGAGATATAAACTCACAATTCTGACTTTTTTTTCTCAGAATAGCATGTTTATCTCCCAACTGTGATTTTTTTTTTCTCACAAATGCGAGTTTGTATGACTTTTTTTCTTGCAATTCTGACTTTTTTTCTCAGAACTGCAATTGCGAGTTCTGAAGTCCAGTTTTGATGGGGACAAAAAGACTGATGTTCTCAGAATTGAGGGTTTATATCACATTTCTGACTTAACTCCCAATTGTGTTATACAGTCAGAATTGCAAGACATATACTCACAATTCTAAAAAAAAAAGTCACAATTGCGAGATGTAAACTCGAAATTCTGACTTTAAGTTATAGAGTTTATATCACACAATTCTGAATTCATTTCTCAGAATTGTGAGTTTATGTCTCACAGAGAAAAAAAAGTCCAAATTGTGAGATAAAAAGTCACAATTACCTTTTTTATTTTTTATTTAGTGGCGGAAACGGGCTTCCAACTATATCTGTATTTACATCTGACTAAAAAGTTTTAAAGGTGAAAAAAGGGTCAAAGTTTACCTCCTCCAGAAGTACAGGCATGCCCAGCCGGATGGCATTCTCAAGAGTTCGGAGGAAACCTGCATCGGTCAGCTTGATCACCTTTAGACCATTCTTTGTCTCTTTAGACCGTATCCAACGATTTGCCTAGATACAAAATGTAAAAGCCTTCATTGCATGACTGTAAAAAGGCAATGTGATATAACCATTCTTGAATACATGTCTTTAATATATGTTTTACCAAGGTAATGATTAATTTATTCATTTTTCAGCTTTTTTGTCACATGTTTTTTGTTGACTGTTTCATGTCTGAAAATATTAAATATCCAAATAAAATATCAATAGTACAATTTGAAATTAATGACATGCTTATTCTGGAGTTTTTACACATTTAAATAAATTAACAGATAATTAAAATAAAAATTAATTTAAATAATTTATTTAATAACATTACACCATTGGCCATAAGATAAAGATAATGCTAATGCTTTAATTTATGATATATTCTCTTTTAAAATCATTGTGTGTGCATGAGTATATCTGTGCGTACATGTGTGACAGAGAGACATGGAGAGAAAGACAGATAAATAAAGAGAAACATCTTTATCAGATGGAAAGGATGTGACAGATGTCCCTTTGTAAAGAATCTGGGTTCAGATTCTGCTGAAATGAAGTATTGTACGGTGTGTGTGTGAGATGTGCATGTGGAATCTAAGCACCATGACATCAATGCCACTACGCAGAGTGGAGATGAGTTGAGTGTAGAGTGTTTGTGTCATGGTACTTGTGTGTATGTAAATGTGTGACAGGCTGATGTTTGAATGTCTGTTTCAGTCTCTCCAGAAGACAGAAGTCTCCCACGGGAGACAGCCAGATGGAGAGAGAGCAAAACACAAATGACAAGAAAGAGCAGAGGAAAAAAGGAGAACGACAGGCAAATGTGCTGAAACCGGAGGACAGTAATGAAAATGGAGAGGCTGGAATGGGAGAAAGATATCTGTATGGTAATGCAGGGAGGCTGGCTGTTTTCCTATTTGGGTTGCGAAGGCTGTTCTTCGTACCATTGTGACAACCAACTAAACAACACTCGGCTATTAAAGATGCCCTTCACCTGATGCACTCATTTATGTCCTGATAACACAGAGGCTATGAAATGCAAAATCCATAGAGAATAGATCTATTGTGCAAAAGTGAAAAATTGTCAAGCACATTTGTAAAATGTGGTAGTGGTCAAACGTACATGAAAGATGCATAATCAGTGTTGTATAATAATGGAATGTACTGTAGTGTCTGGTGTCATGTGGGGGTTTGTAATAATTGTGCAGTTCCTTAGAAGTGTCTGCATTAGGAATTCAGAGTGCTTGAGGGAAGTAGCTCCTCCTGAGCCTATTCATGCTGGTCATAAGACTGCAATAGCATTTGCCTTGGCTGCAGCAGTGGGGGAAGTCTGTGGTTGGGCTATCATAAATGTTGATGCCTCCATCAAGTTTGCATGTGGTAAACTATAATGATCATCTTGAAACAGTGTGTGGCAGCTGTTTTGCCTGCCAGAAAAAGAACCTATTAGCTTCCTTTCAACCTGAAAATAAGCTGCTTGTGAACGAACTGATCCATTTTAACTCTTTCATGAAGAGATTAATTAGTTTTAATGGTTACGTGAGGCACTGTTGGTTGGAAACCATACTGTTTAGTCCTATTTAAAAGACTATTTCATTAATAAATTTAAATTTGCTCTTGTGACTTGTCTTGCTAAGACACTGGAAAACAGCATTAATGTAAGGTTAAAGATCACCTGGTCTTGAGGGTCAATCATGAGTGGCCAGCGGCGTCCCCGCATAACAAGGATTCCATTCTCTGTGGAGACATTATCCCGCGGCAACCCTTCGGCATTCCACTGTCGGATCTCGTAGGGATCTCCTAGAATGCTGATAAGACTGAAGTTGTCACTGATTGGGATTCCCAACTTTTGACAGCGTGTGATCCAGTGGTCTATAAGCTACAGGACACAAAAAAATGCTCATTAAACACAAGCACGATTCCCAGAATCAAGTGTTCTTTAATGTTCTTAAATGTTCTTTAAGCGGAAAGGGATGTGTCATAGGGTGGTAAAGTGGGTATCTGAGTAATAAGTAAGAGGATAGGCTTGACTTTAAAGCCAGATAATGTAAAATACTCAGTGGCATTTTATAATTAAGTTATGCTGTGGAGTGAAAAAAGATTGTGATCTAATACACTACCAGTTGTCTGTAATGGGAGGTGAATGCTCCGTAATAAGCCACACATGCAGCAGCGATGAATACATTTCCAATGACGTTGTGGATCTCCTGCTCAAAGAAAGTAATGCTTTCCTGCCATCGCACCTGCTCATCTCCTAGAGCAGATGTTAACTTCCCCGAGCGACCCAGACGTGCTTCGGTCAGAGCCCTGGTTTTAGCTACAACCCACACACAAACACACATAAACATACACAGATTCATAAAGGCATACTGTGTGGCACCTTAAAAAGCTCACTATACAGTAATTTTTCAAAAATGTGTCTGGGGACCCGTGCAATCTGTTGTACCATGTGTTTTTGAAAACAAGAGTCTATCTTATGTTAACAGTCCCTAAAGAAACCCATCTGAACTGGTCCAGGCTTCCATAAGACTAGTCAACTAGCCATTTGACATAAAAATGTGTAGTTACGTACATGCCTAATAAAAACAACATAAATACTTCACACATACACCCAAAATTCTACAATTACTGAACCCACACCATACATAGAACTGTAGGGATGATGTATTTTTGTATGCCAAACTATAAGTTAGCATCACACCAATTTCCTTAACAAATACGATCACAAATGTGGTTGTAAACGATCCCAGCCGAGGAAGAAGGGTCTTATCTAGTGAAACGGTCGGTTATTTCAACATCATCCTACATCGCTGTAGAAGTACCGACTCAGTCTTTGCAAAGTGAATATGCAAAGAATATCAAACACCCTTAACAAAAAATGTAAAACAGTGATGTAGGACGATTTTGAAGTTGAGGCAGAACATGAGATGGGAGTTTTTCGACATACCCTAACTTCATGAACCAGAAAAATACAGAGTTCAGCCAGAGCAAGACAAGACGAGCATTTTACATCAAAAAATATATAAATTTTATTATTTTTATGAAAATAACCAATCGTTTTGCTAGATAAGACCCTTCTTCCTTGGCTTGGATCGTTTACAACTGCATTTGGGATGGAAGTTTTGAAGTTTGAAGCCGCATTTAAACTACATTTTGGAAGTTCAAACTCAGGGGACCATAGAAGTCCACTATATGGAGAAAAATCCTAAAATGTTTTCCTCAAAAAAACATAATTTCTATACGACTGAAGAAAGAAAGACATGAACATCTTGGATGACAAGAAGGTGAGTACATTATCTGTCAATTTTTATTCTGGAAGTGGTCTTCTCTTTTAACAAGCGGATAGTTTGCAAGAGCGTGAAGATACGCACAATGAGGCTGTAAAAGCAAACTAGTGAGTAGATAAGTTTTCCTGTTTGGTTTGATGATGTCTAAAGCAATATTAAATATGTGATCTGAGTTTGTCACATCACAGAAAAATGTGTTATTAACCACCCAGCCAAATTTAAATGATAAAAAAAACCGTCAAGTAAATAGACTTGATTTACTTGAAAAAACGTGTGTAAAAGAGCCATTTAGGAAGGCATGGCTGAGTCTTAACTTGCAACTTTACAGATTGTATGTATGCACAAACAGCTTGCAATACTCCAAAGACAAAGGAAAACATGAAATCACATCATATGACCCATTTAAACCATTTTCATGTAAAATGTGAAAAGATAGTGAGCTTTTCTTAATAACATCTAACCATATGCCCACTCACAAAAACATTGATTTTGGCTTGCAAAAATACATAATTCCCTGCAGCACTCTAATTTGTTATAAATGCAAATCTAATTCACTCGACTTTGCAGAGTAATCCGCAAAATAACCATTCTTCAATCTTCTACTCAATTCCATTATCCTTTTTTTTTAATCCCTTTATTTGGCTCCAACACAATTTATTGCTTTCTGCTATTGTATTATCATCATTTAGCGCCCTTAGTGATACATTTCACTAAATTCAATAATTATGCAGTTGTGGAAGCTTATATCTGTCTTCTTATCTCTCACCCAGCGCCTCTTTCTCAGCCACACTGGACTCAAATTGCTCCTGTAAAACTTTGATTTGGTTCTCCACCTCTTGTAGTTTTTTCTGCTTTTCTTTTAAGGTGGACATTGTTGCATCCAACTCGGCCTGATAAAGACAAAACAACTTAATAATAACATCTACATATTCATAATGCAATGGAAATTATCTACATATCAATGTAAAAAAAATTCAAATAAAAAATACCAGACTCACCTGAGCAGCAGCCAGTTTCTCACGTTTGGGCCCAACTTCTTTCAAAACTCTTGAGTACAGGTCCATGGCTCTTACCCACATACACATGGACTTGCAGGCCTTGGATACTTTTTCCACTTTATCAGGCACAAAGTCTGGATTAGTAATGTATTTCTGCAGCTTCTGAAGAATCTGAGGTTTGATATTGTCCTTATCATAGTCCATCAGCTTTTTCAGGAAGTTTCCATCACCCAGGAGCTGCTTTGCACTGGCCCAGTCTGTTCTAGTTGGGGGTAAACAAAGGGATGATGGGAAATTAAGTCTACAACCACTGTAGCAATTAAAATAATTGGGTTCTTTAACTCCAAACATGAATAGCCAGTTTGTCACTATGAAATATAGAATTGGCCAGCTTGGAAATGGTATCTATATTACCAAACATTTTTCAGAAAGTGAAAATCACACAACTGCCTTATTTGCAATACTTGAATAAATTAATAATAGACGTCCAGTTTCATGAAAAAAGAAGGTACAGTAAAGTCTTTTTAGTGTGCAAATCCTACAAATCCTCTTCCGAGTTATTTTAAAGTGTATCTTGTTCTTTTCTTTTGACAAATGATTATGGTTGATAAATCTGAATGTTCAACATATTACAACACATCCACATCCTCTCCACCAACCCCTTAATTACATAATTAGATTTAACACCAGCTAGATGAGTACGCAGCTGAAAATATAAAACAGTGATTAGAATAACAGAGGATTTAACGCAAGTGATTTCCAGTTGGACCAAAATATATCACATGAAATGTAATCCTAAATATTTAACACCTGAAAACCAGGCAGTATAGAGAAGGTGTGTATTATTATGTACTGCCATTAATATTTTAAAATCATACATATAAAATGTTAATATAGAGCAATTAGAGTCTCTCATATTAAACAGCATATGAACTGCAAACTGTAATATTAATAAACAATATTACAAGTCATTGTGTTAAAGTCAATACGACATGTTGTTTGCAAAACATTTCACTTCAGCAATGTTAAATATTTCCCAGTGAAACTGCATATTCAGTGCAAAAAAGCTTAATTTTATTCATCAGAAATTAAATGGATCATAAAAAAGGACTACTGTATACGGTATGTGGTTGGAAAGTAAAATATGGATAAAATATTCACAATAAGACCAGATCAACATATTAGGAAAGTAAATGGGGTCAATTCTGATTTCATGTTGAGTTTAAACTCCACTAATCTGCCACTTAGATACAGCACAGGTTTAATATCATGAGCAAATTGAACAATTAGAAGGACAAAGAACTGCAGAGAGAGAGGGAGGTAGAGAGACAGAAACAAAGATTGTTCAGTCTGTGTTATGACATTTTAAACACCCATTAAATTGCTGTCTTATAAAGTTAATAATGAGTAAGCTCTGCTGCAGATGATGATGATGCTTCTGAAAGTAAGGAGAAGGATGAGATTGATGACTGAGTGAAAAGAGCACAGATGCTGCACAGTCAGAGTATCTGATGTTAATATGGCCAACACATGCTGAGTCACACAGAGTAGAGGGGCTCAGAGCCAAAGGGGGTTTATTATTTGCTTTTTTGTAGCTAGATTAGATACCTAAAAAGATTTAACACAAATATTTCATGAACATGCTTTAAAACACCTGTGCCATTTCACTTTAAAAGAAAACCAAGAGTAGCTGACGACTGTAGATGCAAATGTCACATAAATGAATGAATGAATGTTAAACAGTAATTTCTACTTAATTTAGGTTTCTTTAGATAAGTCTTGTCTATCATCTATCACATGCTCAATGTGATGGCAATGCAGTGCTTTTTTTCTCTGCAAGCCTGGCAGGCATGAGCAGGACAGGTGTCTGATCACAACCACATCATCTTGGATTAAATGTGATTCTGCACAGTCCCCCTGGAGCAACATAGGTTAAATATGCATGCAGTAATTTTTTCAACATTTAAAAGTTTTAGCCCTGCAGAAACGATAATACTATTACTAATAGGTTTAAATGCTGTACACTTGAAATGAAGGTCTACACATTTTAAAATGGCATAAACGTATGAAAACAAAACCAAAATATATAAAAACAATATCAAATATAATATAATATAACATAATTTTTCAATTGGCTTTTGGATTATTGCAGAAAGCAGAATAGTTTGAGTTGCAACAGTGGTTCAATCATAATGGTAAATAAGTTATGAAAACAAAAATAACGACTTTATTTGCGCATTCACAAGAGTACAATGAAAACAATGTTTGATTTTTTTGCACAAAATGTATTCTCGTAGCTTCGTAACATTATGGTTGAACCACTGATGTCACATGGACTATTTTAACAATGTCCAATGTCCTACCATTCTGGGCCTTGAATTTGTCAGTTGCATTGCTATCTATGCAGGGTCAGAAAACTCACATTACAGCTCGTCACCACACAGAAAAGCGGGATGGGGTGAGCAGAGCTCACTAGCATTTAAAGGAACAAGCAACAAAACAGGTTGCTGTGAACAGAGCTGCTTTTGAGAGGGTAAAAGGGTGTTTTTTACACTACCATTGAGATTTTTTAAGCAAAGCATGTTATAGACTTTTAATTAAGACCCTAAAGAATCATATTAACTTGTGGAAAATGGGCATCCGATGACCTATATGAAGATTTCTAAGACATTAAAAGTTCCTAGAGACACACTTTCCTTAGTTTAAAATGTGTTGTGCCAGAAAACCTTTGAGGGTGTTGAACAAAATAAAGCACGATATCATCAAATGTTTGATCAGCACAACTGAGGAAAAACCTGCTCTATACAGCCAAAGACTGACCCAATGAGGGGCAGAAAAAAAAATTTCAATGAAGTGTATAAGAGGAAAACTAGACAAGTATGCTCTTCGTGTTGGGGCATCATTGGGATATTCATTTAGATTGACCTGTGGCGACCTGGAAGAATGTTCTACGGAGTGATTTGACTAAACTGGAACTTTTTGGACCTATGGATCAGCAGTATGTCTGGAGCAAAAATGTCAAAGCTTATAAGCAGAAGAACACCATCTCCACAGTCAAACATAGAGGTGGACCACTCCTGGTATGGGGTTGTTTTACTGTAGCAGAAAGTGGAAATCATGTATGAAGGATATCATGGATTCTTTGAAGTATCAGGCCATTTTGGCAAGAAGTGTGATGCGTTTGGTGCAAAGACTGAAGCTGATGATCAATGGACTGTCCTGCAGGACAATCATCCCAAAGTATACATACAAATTTACTTAATGCTTGGTTCAGGGATCAGTCATTGAATGATCTTGAGTGGCCTGTTCAGCCTCCAGAATTAATTCTTATTGAAAATATTTGTTTAAATTTGTGAAAGTGAAAACCAAAGATTATCGGTGATCTGAAAGCTTTTCAGGCGAGGAATGGGCCAAGATTGCAGTAGAGAGGTAACAGGAGCTTCTAAGCATTTTCAAGCAGCATTTATCGGTGGTTTTAAAGAATAAAAGATTCTGCACCAAATTTTACCTTTGGGGGTTGAATAATTTTGAACATGAACGTCATCATTCATCAGCTTACGTTCTCAGAATTACTCAAATGTGAATTAATAAACTTTCTCCAATAATGCACTGATGCCTTTGTCGAATTGTTTCCATAAAAATTTCTTCTCCGCAACATGTCTTGCAGGTCAAGGGGGTTGAAAAATTTTGATTGCAACTGTATGTCATTTTATTAGCAACTCTTGTTAGCAACTGCATTTTTAAAAACATGTAAAGGCTTAAAAAATAAGAGTGGGGTATTACTGATGGATTTTATATTGTAGAATAAAACATAAAAACCATATTCAAAAAATCCATCGACTTGGGGATGATGGAACCAAATATATTATAATATAGTATATTATAATATTATATAAAGATGGAACTCACTTGTTGTTGAGCAGAATGCACACTGCTTCCATCACAGTCATGACAAGGTCTGGTGGTTTGGTGAAGACACGGATTTCTGATATGTCAGCTTTATCCAGTGCATTCAGGGCCTTGTTTGCACTTTCGAGTGCAGGCAGAGCCTCATCCAAATCTCGTTGAGCATCGTCCGCAATGGCTTGAGTCTCTTCTGCCTTTACCTTAGCTAAAGCTTCATCCTCTTTCACAACCCTACGCACCTATATGTAAAGAGGTCCGTATAAGGAAATGCTAATGTTAGAAGATGTACTTCTTCAAAGCATTATTGAGTTCATATCATGAAAAGTCGAAACTTTAATTGGTTTTGGGACTTCCAGCATAGATATAGCAAAAACTAGAATTAAAAATTAGGGGTTCCTGTGAAAACCGTGAGGGAATGGTTGAGTTATTAGTAATACACACACCTGGTCAGCGTTCTCTTGATCCACAGCAAGTTTCTCCATGAGAGCACTGACATCGATTGATTTTTGTGCAAGCACAGGCTCCAAAGCAGACAGGTCTTGCTTCATCTTATCAACTAGTTCATTTGTCTCCAGCAGTTTAGTAAGACCATTTTTCACACGATCCCGAGCCTTTGCAGACAAACAAACGTTATATTTCACATATACAAGTCACACATTTCTATGTTTGTCTAGCTCCAATAGGTCCTTTACTCTAATATATCATCCAGTTGACACATTGTTTATTTTAATATGTGGAAAGGTAGCAACTTTTTTTCTTGTGTGGTTAGTACACACAATCTAAAGTAATGATGTAACAACATCAATGATTTATGCATCTTGCATTACTCATCCATAGCCCAGTCTCCTCACCGCCTGCAGCTGCTGTCTTTTTTCTCCCAGCATGCTCAGGTACAAGTTAATGAGCTCTAAATAAGAGGTGGGCGTGGTGTAATAGTGTCTTCGCAGTTCGGAGTAAAAACGTTCCGCCATGTCAGTCACGCTAACATGGATTTCCACACACATCTCTGAAAAACACTGCTTCATCTCCTCACTGCCAAACTCCACGTTCTGGAAGAAGGTCTGGGACACAGAAAGCAACGCTTCACGGGGCCACTGAAAAATAAACATGGAAAGAAAGACTTGGCTGAGTTAGCTCTTTACAATTAACATGTTATTTGAAAAGATATTCTTTTAAAAACTCACATCATGAGTCATTTTTTGGGTGCACTTTTCCTTTAAATGTATTGCTTTTTCTGACTTTTTTATGTTATGTATTGGCTTTCACAAACCAAGTGCAAAAATAACATGCAGATTGTACTTAAGACATTATAATAGACTATTTTTTCATTTCATTCTGAAAGAACCATAGCAGTCACCTTGAAATGTGTGGGGCAAGTGTGAGTGTGTGTGTGTGTATGTTTATACAAGTAAACAAACACACATTGATGGAAACAAATAAGCAAACAAAAGCAGGGTGAACAGACATACGGGCTCGCTGCTTAACACTAATGAGCAGCTGCAGTTGGCCTGCACAGAGCCATTCATCACACCCACAAACACAAGGCTACAACAAACAACACAACAAATAAAATCAATACTCTACATCCAAACGAACCACACGCACACTTTATAGTAATTAGCAGAACCTGCAAACCCCTGTGTTCTACATCACCTGCAACCAAACCTAACCAGGCAACCTAACAGCTCACAGAGGTCAGTGAACATGCGTCTCATTAGATAAGAGAATGAAACAAAAGAATGGCAGTAAAGAGAGATTGAATGATGGAGGCACAGTGTCTGTATGTGTGCGTGAAGACCGGAAGCCCCTTGAAGCCCACTCTCTTTATTAGAATCAGTTTCCATCACTGTCTCTGAGTCATTCTATAAAAAAGATCCATTTGTGTCCACAATATCTGATGAAAAGCACTAAAAATCATCTGATAAAATATCATATATATATATATATATATATATATGTGATTCATATATTATACACAGAGCTGGGTAGTAACTGATTACATGTAATCTGGATTATGTAATCAGATTCCAAAATTAAGTACTTGTAATTAGATTCAATTAAATTTTAAAATAGTCAGAATCAGACTACAGATACTTTTTTATTGATTATATGATTACATATTATTCATACAATAGCAATAAATTAATAATAATTTACTGATTCTCCCTAATGCTTCTTTTTCATCTTTTAAATGTTCCTTTCTAAACTAGCCTACTGTTATTATACATTCGGAAAGTTCCAGTTTTCTGTGAACTTACACACAAGGTCACTGGTCAGTTGGCTGTAATTACTGTCCATATTATTTTACATATTATTTTAACTGATGGTATTTTAAAATGATTTATTATAATTTGGCATTTTTATGATTTAATTAATTATTAGCTTTTCATTACACATTTCAACTCACAAAACCCCTGCAGTTCTTTACAAACCCCATTTTGGGAAACCCTGACTTAATGTACTTGTTAAATGCACTTCATGTTGTCAATAACAACAAATGAAATATATTTTCATGTATTGGTACAAGATTATCCTATTTAAATCAATGTGATAAATGAGTTAAGTCAGAATTAATCTAAAAGTAGTCTGATTATACTTCCTAAAATGTTTAATGTAATAAATTATGTTACTAACTACAATTTTATGTAATTTGAAATAAGTAACAGACTACAGTGTGTAAGTAATCAACTTTAAGCTCTGATTTTACGTCAATATAGCTAGTCCACTAAACAAAAAGTATGTAAAATGTATGTAATAAAACTATTGGTCGTTACTTGAACATGATTGGCTGGTGAACGTTGTGGCCACTCTGTGTCGTAACCGCATCACCGTCTTGTGTGTGCAATATTTTTGAATAATTCAACAACCTGTCTTTAATTAGAGCCTCAATTAAAGTAAATTTAGAAAAAACGTTTGCAGCATTTTTTTGTTCATTAAATATAAGGTTTTGATTTTTAAAGTAATGACCAAGCACCCAGTGGAAGACTGATCATAGTCTGTTTGATCAATTTTGCCTTCTCAAATCATCACAACTTGCCAAAAATGAAACCTATAAATAGAAAAGTGTTCAAGTATATAACAATTTTAGTTTAAATGTTACAACCTAGATAAATTTGCGCTATTAGGCGCATATCCAATGGTTTGTGTGGAAAGTGAAATTTAAAGCGCGTGTTGCAGGATTCCCCCCCGACACATTCATGGTAATTACTTTTGCCAGAGCTTTACACAAGTTTTAGCTTATTGTGTGTGATTAAACGCGGCACTCTTCCAGCTGTGCTGACGTCACGCTCACTGCTGTTGTGGGACACTAAACACCATCCGAGCCATTTTTGAAAGTCACTTTAGCACGGTTTCAAGTTCCAGTATTTTTTTTCATCACCATAATTGATGGATGTCTTAAATATAAAAATAAGGAGAAGCCTAAAATGGGCCTGATGCCCGGCCCACATCTGAGCTATAACGTGAAAATTGGCCCGAAGCACGGCCCTAGGGGCGTAAAAAAGTCGGGGCCCATCGAGTCCGGGCTGAAATGCAGGGCTCTATCGTCAATTATTTCTTACTTATTAATTTAGCTTGAGATAGAAAGATTTTTTTGGCTGTTTCATTTACTTTTTTATCTGCTCTCTCAGGGCTTGAACCAACACCAGTCAAAAACCACAATGGTATGCCTTTAGTCATGAGCAAATCAGCTACTGACAAGAGCCCTGTTCCCAACCATGATTACTGTGAAAACAGAGAACTGAAGTGATGGACTTGTAGGGGTGAGTAAGGGCGGAATGCATAAGTAGTCTTATTAAAGCATATACATGAGCAAGAATGAGAGTTGCTGCTTATCATCATGGTATACTGCTGCCTGTCTGGAATAAGTGACTCTTTAATATGTATATTAGGGACTGGGGTAGCAATTTCCCTTATCAATGTCCCATGCCATTACTGGACAGATTGGCCCTGGAGAATAGATGTGCTCATATTCCCAATGTAGACCAAAACTAGACAGGTCACTTGAAGACACATTTGAATATTTTCCTGCAACACACAATTATTTGGTTTGATCTCATTTCATAGCTGTGTAATAGAAATAGTGCGATAGATATATAGAGGTCAGGTTTTTTTAAACTATCATTTTAAAATGGTTTGAACAGTAGTTGAGGAGACTACCGTTTTCAACAGTGAATATGAAATGTTCATGTGCACCAAATCAGCATATTAAAATGGTTTCTGAAAGATTACGTGACTCTGAAGACTGACGTAATAGCTGCCCTGAATAAATTACAATTCAAAATATACTAAAATACTAAAAATAGATCTTTTAAATTAAAAGTTGTTTTCATTTTCACAGTATTGCTGTTATTTTTTAATCAAATAAATGTCCTAGCAACCATTAAAGACTTTACAATTCCACAACTTTTAAATGGTAGTATATGTATTTGACATTTCAGATGACTGTGGGTATTTCTGGATGCCTCCAGGTTTCACTGAATTTCTATTTTCTTTCATGTTACTTCAGGGCGAATTCACTAAGAATTCATTGCGCCCACTGGCAGTGTTGTTTTCACACGCTGTCCTTTGTTTTAGCATCCAATTCACTAAACAAGTTAAGCAAACAAGCCCAAAAATTACTGCCGAACTCCATTTGCATTGCACAATTGCCCATCTTGCAGGCCGATTAAAACTCCCACCTGCTTTCTGTAAATAGCACTGATTTTTGTGAATAAGGCACAGTCTGCAATAAGCCATTATGTGCTGTGCCTGTGCATATTTAAATGAACTCATTGTTAATTAAGCCATTGTTATTCGTTTTTTGTTTTGTACACGTTTCCTCTCTAAGAAAATGATTTCATAGGGAAAAAACGTGTGTGGCACTAAAAAAATAATGATTTAATTTAAATATGCACAGTGAAACACTGTTTCAATGCCTGGTTAAGTTTAGTTGCAGGTGGTGTAGAACACAGGGGTTTGCAGGCGCAGCGGTTTAGTGGTAATGCGTTTAATCAATTCACTGCTCAGTGATTTTGGTTTGGAGTGTTAAAACAGAGAAGGTGGATTCTGACCTGTACAAACCAGTCAATGGTGCAGCAGTTAACTAGGGATGGGAACATGCGGCAGCGTGAGCGGAAGGAGTCACCCACAGGGCTCATACACAGCACTATGTGCAGCTTTTCACGCACACGAGAGATAAAGAACTGGAAGACCTGAAGACACAAAGACAAACAGATGTAAGACAGCTGACATCTAAACGGAACTGTAGAGCAACTGAGAATATATAGTGACATTTTGCACTTAGTTAGATGTCTTGGTCATGGCCATGTTGCAAGATTGGATGGTTGTTGGTTGTATCATTTACCTCATCCCTATTTCCCTCAGAGATGCCAGCCTCTTTAGCCTTGGGGCTAATGGCAGCCAGCACCTGCTTTAGTTCATCCTTCTCAAAAAGGTTTGGTACTTCACCCGAGTTCAGCATGTTATTAATGTCCTCCAGGAACTCTTCCACCACAATCTAAAACAGATGAGAAAAACAAATCGCGTGGTCAAACAAATTCATTCAAACAACCAGGACTGAAACACTGGTCCATTACTATCAATGTAATATTAGAGCAGAAAGAAAGATTTCCAGTGAATGATGAATTAATTTTCAATCTGTTCCTTGCTCAAACATGTACTACAGTGCAAAAGTTGTAAGGACTCCTTTTTATGTTACTTTACTAGAACAACTTTTTTTGAGCTTTTCCGTTAAGGTGTTGCGATACTGAGGTTGACATTGAAGGGATAGGTCACCCAAATATGAAAATTCTGTCATTAATTACTCACCTTCATGTCGTTCCAAACCCAGAAGACCTTAATTCATCTTCGGAACTACCAAGTTCAAGGCTCAGAAAGGTAGTAAGAACATTTTTAAAACAGTCCAAGTGACATCAGTGGTTCATCCATAATTTTACACTGACCAAAATTATAAACGCAACACTTTTGTTTTTGCACCCATCTTTCATGAGCTGAACTCAAAGATCTAAGACTTTTTCTATGTACACAAAAGGCCTATTTCTCTCAAAAATTGTTCACAAATCTGTCTAAATCTGTGTTAGTGAGCACTTCTCCTTTGGCGAGTTAATCCATCCACCTCACAGGTGTAGCATATTAAGATACTTATGTAGCATATCAAGATTGTCGTATACGCCAATCCAGAGCATCCCAAACATGCTCAATGGGTGACATGTCCGGTGAGTATGCTGGCCTGATCTGGACGTTTTCAGCTTCCAGAAATTGTGTACAGATCCTTGCAACATGGGGCCGTGCATTATCATGCTGCAACATGAGGTGATGGTCGTGGATGAATGGCACAACAATGGGCCTCAGGATCTCATCACGGTATCACTGTGCACTCAAAATGCCATCAATAAAATGCACCTGTGTTCGTTGTCCATAACATACGCCTGCCCATACCATAACCCCACTGCCACCATGGGCCACTCGATCCACAACGTTGATATCAGGAAACCGCTCACCCACATGACGCCATACACACTGTTTGCCATCTGCCCTGTACAGTGAAAACCAGGATTTATCCGTGAAGAGAACACCTCTCCAAAGTGCCAGACGCCATCGAATGTGAGCGGTTACGACGACAAACTGCAGTCAGGTCGAGACCCCGATGAGGACGACGAGCATGTAGATGAGCTTCCCTGAGATGGTTTCTGACCGTTTGTGCAGAAATTCTGTGGTTATGCAAACCGATTGTTGCAGCAGCTGGGTCCAGCTGGGTGGCTGGTCTCAGATGATCTTGGAGGTGAAGATGCTGGATGTGGAGGTCCTGGGCAGGTGTGGTTACACATGGTCTGCGGTTGTAAAGCCAGTTGGATGTACTGCCAAATTCTCTGAAAAGCCTTTGGAGATGGCTTAAGGTAGTGAAATGAACATTCAATTCATGAGCAACAGCTCTGGTGAACATTCTTGCAGTCAGCATGCCAATTGCACGCTCCCTCAAAACTTGCGACATCTGTGGCATTGTGCTGTGTGATAAAACTTCACATTTTAGAGTGGCCTTCTATTGTAGCCAGTCTAAGGCACACCTGGCCACCTGGTCAGCAGCACCACACATATGCGTCATGATACTCTCGTGAACGCATGTTGAAGACATGGCAGAGAAGAAATTGTTGAATAAAGTAGTTAATTTTGTTTTCTTTGTGCACAAAAATGTAGGACTGCCCCCTAATAGTCGCCGAGAAGAGGCTTGGTTTGTTTTATTAGTCGCTTAGTCGCAGAAAAAAAATAAATAATTCACAGGACATGACGTGCAGATCATTAACTGCTGGTCTATGTGGTAATATAGGAGGCTACATCAGGCAGGACATCCAAACATTCACCTATCATTCATCGACCTCAAATATAGCTTATCATCTAAAATATGTAAGTAGTAGCAACTTTACATTGCCACTCTATCACTAATGTCAACCTAGTAAAATGTTAGCTATTCAAGTGTCTGTGCGATGTGTGGTAGCTGAATAGTAGCACACTCTCTGCATGACAGATAGAGGCACCGGTGCAGTCACTTGCTCTTAAAATACTCCGTCATTCCTAGTCATAAAGATAAGAGTAATATATCTTTCAAATTTGTAAAATCTCGACGTTTATTTGTGTGCACTTACAAAATGTTGCACTTTCGCAAAATTAAAGCAAACAGGATGCGCTTTCTGCCACCTCTGTCTCTGTGAACTTGAGCGCGAAACTTCAAAACTCTGTGTATATTTGCCTTACAGACATAAAAATATATATCTATAGAGAGTGAAATATGTCTACTTTCAAATGAACCAATTCAAATAGAAAACAAATATTCTCCGATTATGTAATCCGTATGAAAATGAGATGACGAATCAATGTTGCCAACTTCATCTCTTAAGTCGAAAACAAAGAAAGCACTAGTTTGTCAATAAATTACTAAAACATTAATTCAGCCTCCTTGCTGTTTTTCCCTGACACATTCATAGTTATTATATCTGCCGGTACACTGGCGAGCTTTTGTGCGCTTGAGCGCTTATTAGACTATGTAGGCAATTAAAACTCATTATTATTAATTATATGGTTTATTAATAAACATGCGACTAATAGTTGATTAATGCTTAAAATGAACGACTACTGGTTGACCAGAAAAATCATTAGTCAAGGGCAGCCTTACAAAAAAGTATTTTCACAGCTTCATAAAATGACATGATGTCACATGGACTATTTTAACAATGTCCTTACTACCTTTCTGGGCCTTGAACTTGGTAATTGATTTGCTATCTATGCAGGGTCAGAAAGCTCTAGTATTAAATCAAAAATATCTTAAGTTGTGTTCCGAAGATGAACGAAGATCTTATGGGTTTGGAACGACATGAGGGTGAGTAATAAATATCAAAATTTTCTTTTTTGAGTGACCTATCACTTTAATGCTGGTGGCGGTGCTAACAAGGACGTTAGCCTCTAGCTTCAGTCCCTAGCATGCCTCTTGAGATCAGGGGAGTGAGATTTACCCATTCAGCTTTTACTAACTGGCCTCCACTACACTCACAGGCCTAAACCTCACGCCCGTCTGGGTCAGGGCACCGGTGTAACCCCAACGATTCAGCACGCCGACATGAAGCGCCTTTGTGCTACAGGGCATCTTGAGTTCTAATCCTGGCACAAGGACCTTGCCCTGATCCCACCCCCTCTCTCTCCCACTTCGCTTCCTATCATATCTACCCTGTCCTATAACAACAAAAGAAAAAAAATTATATTTTCCTTGTCATGTAAACTGTTCCTTTCATATGTTAAATCCAGAATAAAACTGAACCAACACGCCCGTGGGTGGGTATTTCAGGTATAGAATTTAAACCGAAAGGTCAAACACCCTCTAAGGGCAAGTCTGAAAAACAGTTTCAACAGTGAGTGACTATCAATCAAAAACACTGAAGAGCATTTACTCCCTTCAGTCCACACAAACACTCAAATAAATGACATTTAAAACAGCCTATTTAATCAAACACTCTGATTCCCATTAGTAATTATCCTTACAGATGGGCACACAAACACACACCTCACAACATACATCTCTTGTCTATAGCACCAGGTTGCATCTGTCTCGTTAGGAACTGTTCATGAAATAATTTAGGGGGTTATTACTGCTGCAGAGCCTGTATGCTGAATCACAAAGCAGTAGCAGGCTCTGCTTTCATGAGACAGTATTACAGTACTGGCAGAGGGCCCGGAGTCATAACAGAGATGACCTACTGTCTACTCTACAGCTCAGAGAAAACGTCTCTGCATCCAGATTCATATTCACATATTAATAAATCATAACTTGTGAATTGGTTACAGGAGGCTTTCGGAGAGTTGTGGTTTTGGGTTACACTAGGGCAAACATTCCATTTGACAAACTCTAAACACACAACAAAATTACTAAAACTTCAACAAATATTAAAATGAAATTTTGGCTGTACCTGAGTGTCTGTAAAGAGAAACACCATGTCCTGGCCTTCCACACCTGCCATTTTGTAAAGTTTACGCAGGTCTTCATGGAAGCTCTCATAATTATAACCACGGCTCAACTCAATCTGAAAGCAGCGGTAACCACACATGTGAGCAGCCAGACGTGTTAGAGATTGCTTTCCTGTGCCACCCACACCAACTAATAGGGCATTTCCACGTTCTTGGCGAATCATGCGGGCAATTCTGTTGACAGGGGAAGAGATTAATGGCAAGAAAAGAAGGTCAATTGGGTGAGTGAACAAAGCATTCCATTAGTAAACGGATCCAGATCCCCAGCCTGAATGCTTTTGTGATCACCAGATGACAAGGCAAGCTGCTTGCTTACCTAGACACGTGTTCAATGGCATCTTGGAAGAACACAAGCTTGGTTTCCTTGGCAAAGGTTGTGTTGTAGTCATCCAGGTAGTCCTGAAGTACCTGCCGAATCTTCTCCATGTCCGTTAGATCCTCATAGACACGGTCAGCCTTGTCTACTCCAACCTGAACAATGTTAACAACAGGACATTTAATAATTTAATAAAAAATATTAACTAAGCACTGTCATTAAATAGTTCACAAAAAAAAATGAATTTTTTATCATCATTTACTCACCCTTATAATGTTCCAAACCTGTATAAGTTTTTTCTTATGTTGAACACAAAAGAAAATATTTTGAAGAATTTTGAAGAACCAAACAGTTGTTGGTCTCCACTGACTTCAATAGTAGGGAAATAAATACTTTGGAAGTCAATGGGAACCATCAGTCGTTTGATTACCAGCATCTTCAAAATGATGTTTTATGTTCAACATAAAAAGAAACTCATACAGGTTTGGAATGACATGAGGGTGAGTAAATGATGACAAAATTTTCATCTTTGGGTGAACTCAATTACAAAGGAGCATATTTAAAAAGATGAGTGACAGTTGTAGCTAACTATCTTTATACGAGTAACTAACAATTAAATATAAATACACAGAAAGCACTCTACACAGAGAATACAAAGCAGTGACAGACTGTCAGATGCAAAAAACATCACAACAATCCCCAAAATACTTTTACCTTGATGAAATCTCCAAAAATGATGGGCTGATTCACAAAGTACATCGGCTCTATGTTTATGCTGAAATATTTACCTGTTGGACAAGCAGTTCAGGACATTAATGTTTACTGGAGCAAAAGCATGACAGATTGAGGGCAAAACAGAAAATAAATAGATCATTCTATTTATCATGTTATCAAGTCACAATGCAAAACAAAAGGAATTATAATTCTGACCCACTTCCTCTGTCTAAAAATTAAAATTTCATATTTGAAAAATTGTTTTAAAGCTGCAATTACATGTATTGTTACAGTATCAGCGTATGCAACAAACCACCTTCTATACACTGTGAGCAGATTCGCAAAATTACAAATAAAATAAAACAAAATATAATAATAATAATAATAATAAACCTGTTTATTGACTTTGTGGACAAAATGTTTCTCTATTATAAGCTATTATAAAATATTTCAAAATACAGTCTACTAAGATGTCTGGACTAAGCTCCTGAAGATTAACAGTGAAAAGCATTCAATTCAGGTGCTTACTAGCCATCTCAGAGATCATGGTATGAAAGTAGGTCTTGTCCTCGTTGTTGATGAGCCGATCGTGGAAGACACGTTGACACTCGTGACAGAACAAACGGAAGATCTGGGTTTGATCTCTCACTGTAGTTGGCTCACACTGCAGCATACCTGCACAGAAACACCCACACACACACATGCAGAAGCAGATAATGAATATGATTTTCTTTAACAGTCATACAGATGTTTTATTATATCTTTCATTTCATAGCAAGAATGCCTACTAGTAGAAATTCAATTCTATGTCTACAGATCAATGAACAGTAACAGATGAACTTGTCTGTGACCTTTCTTTAATAAAAATGTGCCATTTGGTTTTAGTTTACATTGACAGTATCTCTATTGAGAGTCTATAGTTCAGCTCCTGTATGAGTCCTAAGCCATAAAAGAACATTTTAACAACCCACAAGGTGCCTTTTCAAATTAAGAGAAAGCATTTTTATTAGTCATTTGAGAACTCTAATACAAAAGAAGCTCTTTACAAGCCGTCAGTGAATTTCACCTACACACCCTGGATTTTGACCAGGTTTTAAATTATTTGTGTGCAATATATACAAAAAATGACAGTCTTTATAAATTCTTTGCAAATGTCTCTGTAAGTATGTCTTTGTTTATTTGTGTGTATGTTTCTTACCCTGCACACATTTAGAGAGATCTCTAAGGTTAAAAACATAGTGGGATTTGGCTGGTGTAGGCAGCAGGTCTACACTCATACGATGGTAGATCTCAACAGCAGCATCCACAATGCTGTCAGCTGCCTGCTTCACCGCTATGGAAAACTCAGTGAGGAATCCACCCAAAATTGCCTATAAACATGCACATACAAGAATAATCAGTGCACACAGCATGTGTAGAGCTTAGGACAGTAATATTTATAAGTATGAAATGTCTGAAGATTTTTGCGACTCTGGACAGCTCCAGCATTGACTAGTTTCTGGAAATACTTATGCTTCTGCAAAACTGAAGATACATATGAATTGCTTCAGTTTAAAGTTGAAATGAACACTAGAGTCACAGGAAGGCAGCAAAGTCACAGGAAGGCAGCAAAACACGTGTACATAGATGAGACCGGACCACAAACACTGAACTGAGACCAACTTATAAAGACAGGTGATACAAAGAACTAATTAGGACACAGGTGAAATGAGTTAACTAATCAGGACACAATGAGGGCAGGAAGAACCAAATATGGGCACAGGAGGGAGAAACCAGCATAAACAGTCCAAAGGGATGTGACATTACTTCCCCCTCCTGGAAGGCGCAACCTCGCACAGTAGAAGAAAATAAAAACAAAGGAATGGATGGAGGTGACATAGAATGGAAAAGTATGTGCTGGTGGTGGGTCCGGTGGAGGACGGACTCCCGGGAGGAGGACAACAAACGAAGTCCATGGTGGTGACGACAGAGGGAGGAGCCAAGGAGGAGACAGCAGGGTCCAGGGCGGATCAGACGGAGGAAGGAGACAGAAGGGACCCAGAGCAGGAGGAGCCAGGCGAGACCCAAGCCGCAGCCATGATGGTGGCCCACGGAGGAGCCCAGGTGACACAGAGGATCCTGAGGGCCAAGGCGGAATCCAAGGCTCAGGCAACAGATCTGGAGGTAGCGTGTATTTCCAACACAATAGAGCATTAACCTTTTAGCCACAGTCCCCAGACATTTGACTTCTGAGCCATCGCAATGGTAATAAAAACGTGTCCACAGTCACGTATTAAACATGCGTTTTAGCCTCACTGACTGGGCATTCCACTTTGAAACTGCCATGAAACATGCAGCAAAGTATGTAATAATTGGTGTTGCAGAAACATTGCCACAAGCATGTCCATTTCCAGTGAGTTTGGGATGGTTTCTGCTCTCAGTCTGTTAGTTCAGAACTATGGACAGCTCCAGCTCTCAGGCTGTGAATTCAGAACCCAAGACAGCTCCGTTGCAATCCCTAATGAGCTACACTGCAATTAACTTTCTATAGGAAGCTACTAGAGACGTGAAAAACTGCATATTTTAAAACTCAGCTAGTCAGTGGGTTGTCTTAATGAGGAAGTCCAATTACACCGGTGAAGGGTCATGTCTACTGAAAACTATACAGATGCTTAAGGAATTCTTGAGGGTTATTCACATCATACACATGGACAGTATAGAACCTGACATGTATTCTTAAAAATGAAATCTGAATTGTTGTGAATTTATTGTTAAAGGTGATTGCAAAAATAATTACAAAAGCTGTGCTTCCATTGTTGTAGTGGCTGTGCTTATATATATATATATATATATATATATATGCTCCTGATATTAACATGCTCACAGATGTTTTTCTTATGTTGTTTGTTTTTTAGTGATCTGATACCTGCACAACAGATGAATCCTGCTGTCTTTCAAACTGAGAGCGCTGTACTAACATCAGATGTTCAACTACACATATTCTAGTGTAAAAAAGTTCCTTGACTACTGATGATGAGTTTAGAGATATCAGGTATGATTTACTTTTTTCACTTGTTGAACAGAATTCAGAAAACAGTTTTCAGAAACTACACAAAGTCTGTTCACATCTCTGTGGTTAGATCAGGGTGTTCAATAGTGTGTATTTGACCTTCATTATGTATATTTTGATTATACTGTGTTGTAAATAAAATACAATCTAAAACTCCATTCTTTGAATCTCTCATTGTTTCTACCTGACAGTCACAGTGTCATTGATGGGTCATTAGGGAGGGCTCTTTGTCTCTCAGGTGTGAATTGCTAAATATTCATGGGTCATTGCCACTCCTTCGCATATTCCCTTTTGATCACAAAACATGTCTTGGAAAATTTACATCAATATATTGTTTTCTCTGAACGAGTGAATGAGATGATTTTCACATCATTTTGTAGAAAAAACTCTAGACAACCACATCCAGTTCTCAAAAGTCTTGTGGACTAATGTTCTGAATGCGTTTCATGGTCTTATTTCAGTGACTTAAAGATTTTAGTTTTTCACTAACCACGCATAAACGTTGTTTTCTCAAAAACACAAACATGTACATTCATGTTGCTTATATATTATTGTAGCCCAGTTTGTGCTGATTACAGTGTAGCCAGACTTTAGCCATTAATATGTTTTTAAGATACTGAAAAAAGCACAAATGTGAGGGCATGTCAAAACTTCTCCAGGGCCCCAAAACACCCTCAGACCCCAGAGGGTTAATATGCTGTCTAGGTAGGCAACTCATCAGGTTTTGGAACAGACTTTAAATCAGCTCAAGATTATTGCCTTTTCTAAACCAACAGGCTGATTCAGTCTTTGATGTCTCCAGAATCATCAGGCAGAGCATGCAACAGCTTTAAAGGCAACATGATGAAACAGCGTTGGCAACACTTTGACTGTCATAGATATATGTGACATAATTATGAGAGAAACTGGATATTCAATGAGCAAAAAGTAGGCCAGGACTTGATTTTATCCAGAGGGACATGACTGGATATTACATAGCCAGGTGGTTAGAGGGGAAATCATTATGTTAACTAAAAAACAATGTTGTTTCAGATGCAAAGCATGTATTATACTTTGACACGTTTATTTGTAATAACATATACCGGTGAATCAAGCACAATAAGAGCGAAAACATGTATTAGGAGAGAAAATGGGTCAATTTTGATTTCATGTTGAATTTAAAAGTAAAATGTTCATTCAAAATGAGTGCTGCCATATGTCTGACCTTAAAAATCTGTTTGAGGCTCTGCTCTGAGGGCGTTGGGAGGCACAGCATGCTGAAGTGGCGGATGAAACGAGGGGTCACCGGGTTTCGACCTCCACCAGGAGGCGCACAGGCTGCAGCTATGGTCATATCCTTAGGGAGGAGAAGGAGAGAGAAGGTGGTAAGTGCATAGGAAAAAATATCCAAGGGACATCATTTAACTTTTTTTGACACTTCTACTAATCTCATCAAACCTTTACTAGAAAAAAATTAATGTAATATTGATTAAAACCCAAATTAAAATGAGAGCATTCATGACAGCTGGAAAACTTAATGACCAATTACTCTTCGAATGACAGAAAAATCATTCAGGAAATGTAGCTGTGTCAAAGTCAAAGCAGAGTCATATTCAGCCACCAAAGAGCCACACTAACCCAGATGAGTTTCTCCAAGGGCAAAGCTTATTTGAGACTCACAAATCATTCTTTTAATCCTCAGCAGGTTCTTTTCTCATCATATTTCTGCTTTTTGCTTATTTATCAAATCACATATTTGATGAGTATTGAGGTCAGCTACAACATCTCAGATCACCATATTTCTCTGTAACCTTGCCAAATCGCATAATTGTCCTTGTTTTAATTATGCACTTTTATCTTTGTTTGTATGAGTGTGTGTTCAAACACAGGGTTTACTTGATGCTGGTGTGTGAAAAATACATAATTAAGAGTCACTCCCGAGGTAAGGCAACATTACAATGAGAGCAGCTACTTCAAACATCAAGCATTAGTCCCGCTCATTATAGGATAATCGTTACAACATACATTATTTTCCATGCCCATAGAGAGAGATAGTGAGACAGAGAGTGAGAAAATGTTTAACGATTAAAATGCTTGATAAAATTAGAATGTGATCCCTGAGGTTTCTGCACAAACTACTGGTCTCACAGCAGATGCGCAAGATTAGAGATGGAAATCTTAAGGAAAGAAATTCTGGTTCTAGTTAACAATTCTGATTTCTTCATGATTCTATTAATGACATTTTCAGTACACTCAACCCCTGACCCTCAGTAATAAATCCTAATTATACAGTGCTATATCAAAACAACACTACTAGTGTGCAACTATAATTCTTTGCTAAGCTTCCACACTAAATGCTTAAATGCTTAAGGTCTGTAATGCAGGATAGATTCTGTTTGGCTGTAAATGTTTTTTAAGCTGGAAAAAAATATATAATAGTGAAATCACTTTTAAAATTATTCCTCTGTGTCATCATTGTTACGGTTGCGGACCCTATTACAACAAATTAATTAGATTAATTCATTAATAATTACAACGATTATTAAAACTTTATAGTTATCATTATTAGGGGCCAAGCACTGAAGGTGCGTAGGCAACTATTGTATTCGTTGGCTCTTATTATTCTGCTTCTTCTTCCACTCAGGAAGTCTATGGCAGCCCACAGAACAACTTGTGGGAAAGTTATGAAATTTGGCACACAGATAGAGGACAGTCTCAGCATTAACCACAGCAATTTTAAAGTCTCTAACTCAAACTCTGTAGTGCCAACCACTTGTCCAAATTTTCACTCATGTTTATGCCAATAACTTTTGAACCATAAGGTCTAGAAGGAAATATTCTTTTTCCTCTGAATCCTCCTCATGGCGAGTCAAATGACCACCAAAATTCCAAATTTGTAATGTCAAGAGTTTTTTTTTTGGTTATTTTTAATAGTTCAATAATTGTGTTATAACAACCATGTTTTGATGCAGAGCCACCTAATGGTCAGGAGGTAAAAAAATAGTCGAACCATACCCAATTTTATCATGTCAGCCATTTTAGGTGTTGGACATTTTTAATTTTGTCATAAAATGCTATATTTCACAAATGCATTCACATATCGTTACATAATTTGTTTTTGGCACCATGCTCTGACAGGACTCAGAAAGTTTGACTCCAAAGTTAAAAAGAAATTATTGTAATGAAAAGTGATCTCAATATATTCCTTGGGTCATGCTGAGAACAGAGATACCAATTTTGCTATAGTCAGCCAAACTTCCTGTCCACCATTTTGATTTATATTGAGAACCTACTTTTTGGAAATCCTCCTAGACCAGTGGTTCCCAACCACGTTCCTGGAGACCCCCGAACACTGCATGTTTTCATGTCTCAAACACGCCTGATTCAGATCATAAGCTCATTAGTACAAGCTCCAAGACCTAAAATGTGTGTGTCAGACAAAGGAGAGATGCAAAATGTGCAGTGTTGGGGGGCCTCCAGGAATGTAGTTGGGAACCACTGTCCTAGACCATTGGTCCAATTTTCACCAAATTTGACTTATTTTCAGGCCATGCTGGCAAAAAGTTATGGTTTTTGTGTCGATACACGAAACGGTTATTGTTTAACACATCAACGAATTTGCTGGAATCATCCCAATCATTGCATGGGTTCCATGTTGATAGACAAAACCGTTTTTGTAACAAAGCTGAGGCATGATGCCAGACTACGTCTGAGGCTGTATCTCTGCCAAACTTTGATATATTGACACCAAACTTTGAATGTGCCATTGTCACCTCACACTGACTGCACCACATCAATTCAGTAACAGCATCAACCAATTGATCAAAAGTAATACACCATTCATTAACCATTAATAATGAAATGTTCAAAAATGCTAATAAGTTTGATTGCATTATCCTTTTGTAATGAAACTGGTGTCAAAATATTCCTTGGGTCATGCCGACAACATTGATACCAATTTTGCCATAGCCGGACAAACTTCCTGTCCGCCATTTTGATTATGTTTTCACCAAAATCAAGTAAGATCATCTTCAGAATGTGTCGACAAAAGTTATGGATTTCATGTTGATAGACAAAACCGTTTTTGTATAGCAATGCAACAAAGTTGAGGCATGATGCCAGACTACGTCTGTATCTCTGCAAAGCTTTGACATATTGACACCAAACTTTGTGTGTCACCCCACACAGAACCCACTACATCGATTTCATTACAGCACCACCTATTGGTCAAAAGCGATAAGCCATTAAATCATTTTACTAGTGGTTGTTTTTATGATTTTTCAGCTATTTTCACTAATATCATCTTAAAATGGCTTCAATTACTAATTGCTGCAGTTGGTCTGATGCTTGCTGCCATGCATGCTTCTGTAGTACTTGGCCCCTTAATTGCTGCTTGCAGCTACATTTTTTAGTTGTCATTATATCTATGTGAACAGGGCTTTAGACTGGTTCAAAAATATCTCATGACACTGAGATCAATTTGTGAGCTAGATTTGTTAAAAAAGTGGCTCATAAGAGCCATTTGTCCACAAATTAGACTACAGTGGTTGTGCTGTATGTTTGCTATCTGATAACACCGTGAGAAGCATTTTTAGTGTTCTGTCCAGTGTTCACATGAAGAAAGCTAATCTTCAAGAATCAAACTGAACTGAACTTTCTAAAAAATCCTTCTGTTAAATGTTGTTTTTGTTTATTTATTCCCATTTGAACAATACCGGTCATGAATAAGAAACAGTTTTCAACTTCCAACTCTAGCTAGTGAAGTGAAACAAGGACAAGTCTTTTAATATTTCTCAAGGAAACATGACACGATTCTATTTTTTATGTGTGTCTGTTGCTTACGTGTATCTCCTTCCAGAAGAACTTTTCTCTGTCATAGAAGCCATGGAAGTCCTGAAACTGTCTAAGCAGCTCTATAGGGGGCTGAGAGCCATAACTGTCGAGTTTGGGCATATTCAGATCATCCACAAACACCACAATCTTTTTATTAGCAGGAGCACCTGAAATACATAAGAACACTTTCAGTATGGCAGTTTACACACCCGACCAAAACATACCCAGATGTGTCTTACCAAGTATATTTTTTCTCTTCTTCTCAAGTTTGGACTCAATGATCTCTTGGGTTCTAGCTGATGAAGTTTGGGCTGAGAAGTTGATATAGACAGGGACATAACCTGCCTTTTCCTGAACACCGTTCAACAATGCCCGTGCCACAGACTAAAATGCACAATAAGCCTAGTAAGCAATTTGTAGTGATGAACACTTTAAAAACATTATTGCTTGACGCACGCTTACAGCACATTAAACACTCTCGCCTTACCTTTCCCACTCCAGTGATGCCCGTAAAGAGGACAGAGTGATTGACAGATAGCAGTTTTTCCATCAGGTATCCGTACCTCACGGTGTCTGTGGTGGGTACCAGCATCTCAAAGAAGGGCATCTCACTGTTATAACTAAAGCAAGGAATGACCTTCTCCCATGGCTCTAAACATTTAGCATCAAAGTTCATATACACACTCCATAAATCACCTCCACTGGGCAACTGTTACAGAGAGAGAGAGAGTTCACTCTAATATGTACGTTATGCCATTTAGAATGTCATTAGAACACAAAATTAGATGTTTAGCAGCTGCTGTTTTCCATGAAATTAAAGTGAATGGGGATCACTATGATATTCTGATCTGTAAATATTGCTCAGGTCCTTCATAAGAGGGTTTGTTTAAATAAGTATAATCAACAGTAAAAGCAATGCTGTGAACCCACTAGAGTCTTAGAATAGAAAAAAAAAGATTTTTTTTCTGGAGTCTTTATTATAAGGGCAGGTTCTAGCACCCTTGTTCATCTCAAATTCACCACTTCCTTTTCTTCTGCTCTCCACTCCTCCCCTCCTCCCTCACTCCTTCTGTCTCGCTCTGTGGAATACTAATAATGACACTCTCCACTGCATTCTGACCTTCTGAAATAAATACAACACCTTCCCTTTATCTTTATACAAATGCCTGGGACATATTGTTTTCATTCAGTCTATTTCTCATTAGATATTCCCAAGGTCACATTTAAGAATGTAACAGACACACGAGACATTGCTGTCTTTATAAAAAGAACTGAACCAGTCAGGTGCTATATATAATTTACAATGACCTCTCAGTCAGGTTAATGTGCTTCTTTCAGGGTCAAAGCCCAGATGAGGTTTGCAGTGTCTTCAATGTTCCACATCAGTTATTTAGCAGGAACAGCTACTGTATGACCACTGAGAAAACATTACAATGGGACTAGAGAAAAAAAAAAAAATACCTTTTAGATTATGTAAAATTATGAATACATTATGGCTATAGATCTGTGAAGAACCAAACATGTTCCTCCAAATTTTGTAGCACATAATAGTGTCTTTTTCTGAACAAAACGCTATTAGAAGGCTGATATGATTGTCATGAATTATGGCAATAAAACAGAAAGTCCCCATTATATTTATTGATACATTTATCCATAAATGTAAGCACTTCACAGTTGAATCAAAATTATCTATGGTGTATTTTAGGTGTATTTTGGTATAAAAAAAGTACCTTTGCATCACTGTTGCCCTCAAACTGTTGTCTGACGAATGTGTCGAATGTGTCCCAGTGGCTGTCAATCAAATTCCCCCCCAGTGCCCACAGGTAGCAGAACACAAACGTCTGACACAACATACTGTTCAGTTTACTGGCCTCCTGCAAATATATAGACAAAAAAGCAAAGTTAGTTACCAACATACTGCATTTCTAACAACTTGACATTGGTATTCTTAGCTTATACTGCAGAACTACTGTACATCGATATGAGTGTGCTTTAGTTTTGGGATCTGAATGTTCTGAACTCTGCCAGTCCAAAGTTTGGATTTATGATACTCAAATTTCAACCCAAGTTCTCACTCCTCTCTGAATCCTTATATTGAATCATTACTTTATTAGTGGGTAAAAAATATTTATAATAATAATAACATTAATAATAATAATTTGTTTTGTATCAGTACAGTAACAGTATAAAAGCCATTTAATATTGTAAATAACATGTTGTCTTTATATTATACAGTACCTTGAGAAAGTATTCATGCCCCTTCTTTTTTCCATGTTTTGTTATGTTGCAGACTTGCGTTAAACTGCTTTACATTACTTTTTCCCACATCAATTTCCACTCCATACACCATAATGACAAAGCAAAAAACAGATTTGTGGCAACTTTGCAAATTTATTAAACATAAAACACCGAAATAAGTACTTTGCATAAGTATTTAAACCTTTGGCTCAGTACTTAGTTGAAGCACATTTACAACCTCAAGTCTTTTATTTTTTGTATGATGCGACAAGCTTTGCACATCTGCAACTGGCAATTATCTGCCATTCTTTACCTCACCTCTTCACCTCTCTGTCACCGCTCTGTCAGCGTGGATGGGGGCTGGCAGATTTTCAAGTTTCTCCAGAAATATTTGATTGTGTTCAAGCCAAGGCTCTGGCTGGGCCACTCAAGGACATTCACAGAGTTGTCTATAAGTCACTTTTGATGTGTGCTTAAGGTCATTGTCCTGTTGAAAGGTGAACCTTCTGCTCATTCTGAGGTTCTGAATGCTCTGGACTGGGTTTTCATTAAGGCTATCTCCATATTTCAGTGCACTGAGCTTTCCTTCTACTCTGACAAGTTCCTCAGTCCCTGCCATTGAAAAACAGACTAGAGAATCTTGTTTCTCACAATCTGAAGGTCCTTTAGGTGCTTTTTTGCAAATTCCAAGTGGGTTTTCATGTGGCTTCACTAAGGAGAGGATTGAGTTTGGACACACCGCCATGTTGCAGTGATGTTTGTCCTTCTGTAAGTTTTTTCCATCTGCATATATGATCATAGAGCTCAACTAAAGTGACCATCAGCTTCTTGGTCACTAGTATAACCAAGCCCCTTCTCCATCGCTTGCTCAGTTTGGCCAGGAGGCCAGCTCTAGAAAGAGTCCTAGTTGTTCCAAGTGTCTTTCATTATGGATAATTGAGGCTACATGCTTCTGTGAACCTTCAATGCAGCAGAATTTTTTTCTCGTCCCCAGATCTGTGATTTGACACAAGCCTGTTTCTGAGCTCTACAGGCAGTTATTTTGACCTCAGGGCTTGTTTTTTGCTCTAATATTTATTTTCAGCTTTTAGACCTTTTCTGAGAGGTGTGTGCCTTTCCAAATCATACTCATTCAAATGAATTTGCCACAGTTTAACTCCACTCGAAGTGTAGTAATATCTACAAGCGATATGAGTGATCCTGAGCTAAATTTCTAGTGTCCCAGATAAGGGTATGAATACTTACGCAATGGAATAATTTCAGTTTTTTATTTCTAATAAATAAATTGAAGATGTTACAGACCTGTTTTGTGCTGTCATTATGGTGTATGTAGTGGAGATTGATGTGGAAAAAACTAATTTAAAGCAGTTTAACATAAAGCTGCAACAACAAATTGTGAAAAATGAAGGAGTATGAAAACTTTTGCAAGACACTGCAACACTTTTTTTCTCACACAAAATACATGGGTCTTTGTACATGTGAATATCAAGAAACAAGTTTCTTATGCTCACTAATGCAGTATTTATTTAGAAGTCTCTTTTTGATCTAGTAATGTACATCTACTGGGTTTTCTTTTGTGTGGTTAAACACCATAACATTTCTTTTTGTCTCTTTAACATTCATTTTGGTTATAGTTGAGAAGCATTATACCATTCTGAGGTTAGGGCCGCCATCACAGAACAGTAACGCTTCCAGCAGGCAGCAGAGGGTTGTGACTTTACTGATGTCCACCTGTGCAATGGCCTGCACGCAGTGTTTTGATACAAACTGCAGGCCCTTCTCCACATATTGTTCAAACAGCTCCATCAAATATCCACGTACAGGCTCTGTGATCTAAAAAACACAAAATTTCCAAGATGGTTATAGCTCTACAAGTCTACAGACTACATACAAAATACATACTGCCTATAAAACTCTTAATCAAAACTCCAAATGCTTCTAATAAGAAGCTTCACCTTCTCTGCAAAACCTGTGAGCCACGTCTGAACGTACGGCATCCACTTAAGCTCCTCTGGGTCAATGTACACCATCCCACAACGGCTTACCGTGGCAGGAGACGCCACTGCTAGGTCCTGAACCTGATTGAGGAAGCGTAGCATGTAAGCGTACGTGACTAGCCTCTAATTAAAAACAGAAAGTGCGTTTGGAATTCAACAAACTGGTGCACATTTGAACATCTCACCTCAAACATCATGTGTATTGAAGGTGTGAGTTTGATCCTTTCACTGTTGGCTAAGCAAAGCATCTTATTATCATCCAGCACTGTGTTCATGTTCTCAATCCACAGTGCGTCCACCGGGCCGTCACTGATCACCCATTTGTGGTTGTCACTAAAGTCCTGGACTGCTGCCCGCACACAAAGTGCCATAAGACCATCCCGCCATTCAAGTGTCAGCGGGTTCACCTCCCCATAAAGCTCACCCATGCTCACTGACTTCGGGTTGAGCACATAGGTCTTTACAGGGCGGTAGAAGGGATTTTGGTGGCCAGCATGATACAGTGTGTCCAAGGTGTCTGCCAGCACACGGTAGACAGTGGTTTTGCCACCTCCGGTGGGCCCCACAAGCATTACCCCATGGCGGACAAGCATGGTCTCGTAGAGTTGGATGACCTTGCTTATGATGCTTGGGAGGGGCTGGAGGGAGCGTTGGCACAGGGATGAGTGAATGGTGGACTGCAAGACACCATAGTCATGCTCTGGGATAGTGACGCCAGGGAAGAGGTCTGACAAGATGCCACTTAGGGAAGAAAAAAGGGAGTTAGGGATCGACACACATATACAGTATTTAGACCTGGACTAGATTGGATTAGGTCTTAAAATATCAAATTATCGAAAGTACATCTATCTAGATGTTTATAGCTAAAGAAATGAATGACAAATAAGCATAAAAAATGCACACTCACATTAGATTGAAAAGGCTATTTTATTCTACATAATGGTGGCTCCCCCTCATGGTGGAGATCGTATGATCATGTGAAATGGTTACAGTACTCAGTAGAAACGTGTAAATAAATATATTTTACACACATCTAAACTGGGGCATTTCACAGACTTTTATTGTTTTTATATATAGCTAGTTATAAATACTACTTAGCCCTAACCCTAACTATCAGGGTTATTACAGTTAAATTATTACATAAAAAAAATTGTTAATTGAATAAACATTACCTCTAATAAAATAAAACATAAAACTCTTCACACTCTTTTTATTTTAGCTAGTTGACAAAAATTAAATTATAAAATATAATAAACTAAAAATGAAAACACACAATAAAATTATTAAAAATGACCAGGATTAAACTAAAAATGTAAAATATAAAATAAAAACTGTTTCAAAATATTAATGAAACCTATAATAGCTTCTCAATGATACTAAAATAACACTGCTAGCAATAACCCTAAGAGAAACCTTTCTGCATTCCATTTTTAAACAAACTTTATTTACTTTATTTCTATACTGTTTTACACATGAGGACATTGCAGATTTTGGCAAATTTAGGTCACATCTAAGTACACGCATACTTGTGCTCTCTCCTATTCAGTAAGGATGTATTCAATTGATTAAAAGTAACAGTAAAGTAATTTCTAATGTTACAAAAGTTTAATATTTCAAATAAATGGTGCTATTTTAAACATTTTTATTCACGCAAGAATCCTTAAAAAATGTCGACAGAAATTTCAAGCTGCACAACATGTTTTAAACATTGCTAATAAAAAATGCTACTCGGGCATCAAATCAGTACTGTATATTAAAATGATTTCTGAAGGATCATGTGACACTGAATAGAGTATATACTATTCATATATACTGATAAAGTATATACTATATAGGAATAAATTACATTTTTAACATATTAAAGTATAAAGCAATTTTAAATTGCAATAATATTTCACAATAATACTGTTTTTGGTAAGCATAAGAGACTTCTTCCAAAAACATTTTAAAAATTGTATGTGTTATGAACACAATAAGTGGTCACCTGAAAAGCACTGCATCATCTTTGAGGAACTTGGGAAGGTTTGAGTCTCGCAGAGCTCTGATCAGCACAACATCCTCGCTCAAGTGAGGGTTTTCTCTTTTTAATGACCTGAATACACACACACAATACATAATATATAAAGGGCTATTCAGAAAATGTGAGCATGAACACACAACCAGCAGCACAAAAAAATTGGACTGGCTCAGTATTTCACACTCAGTACACACAGGTAATCACACAATAGATCTATATATGGAGATCACAAATCAACCAAGAATTTTACATTTTCTGAAGAAAATGGGAGTGATGCTCTGTGAGTGTTATGTGTGAGTGCTTTTAGTGCAATGCTATGTGGTTGCTGGGGTGGAAAATATGAGGTAAGTGGTGCTTGCCTTCCACAACATTAGGGTGCTGTAGGTGGTTTTGCTAGGGTTGTTGCTAAGGCATTTCTAGATGGGTGCTATTTGGCTGCTTCCTTAAGGCCTTTTTTCACACATTATAATGCTACCATCTGAAAATCATAGGCCTCTCTCAACAATCCCATACAATTTAATATGTTATTCATGCCTTGGTACACACCACAAATTAGTATTGCGTGAATCATTAAGACTACTGGTAACACTTTAGTATAGGGAACAGTTCCCACTATTAACTAGTTACCCAGGTATTACCCAATACCTAAACTTAACAACTACCTTACTAACTATTAATAAGCAGCAAATTAGGAGTTTATTGAGGCAAAAGCCATAGTTAATTGTTCGTTAATAGCGATAACTGGACCTTAAAATAAAGTGTGACCAGACTATTAAACAACCTGTATTAACTACATTAACTCCATATCAGTACTTTACACAGAATATGCTGCTCACATATACTCACATTACTCTCTGCGCCAATAGTTGTTCATATATTCTTGCAAATAGTTTAGCAGCCTAAATCACATTGATTTAAAGACAGACCTTTTGAATCACTGAAGCATACAATGAAATAAAGGGGACACTAAAGTGAATTTATGCTGCATATAAAACCTGAGTACTAATAAATGTGCCAGTGACATGGTGCTGACACACACACACACACACACTTAAGTAAATACAAGTGAGGTCCAGCTATACAGACACTGATCTGAGACCAGGGCTAATGAAGATGATAGTCGTGCCAAACAGGCCTAAATTATCTGCTTAGTGGTTTCTTACACAGCTGTATTTTATCAGTCTTTTCTCCAAAGTCAACACCAACTGGCTCATTCATGACAGTGAAAGAGCATGTGCAAATTAATTCTCAATCAAGTACTGACTTGTTTATAAAGAAAGACAATAAACGTTTATGTCAGAAGACCCTCTGACATAAACACATCCCAAGACTATAGGACTATAGGAAAAACACATATTTCACAATATGAATAATATTATTTTTCATTGAATAAATATAGACTACTTCTTTCAAAAAGATATATTTTTTACATTTGAACCAACCCCAAAATCTTTAAAGGATTAGTTCACTCCTGAATTAAAATTTCCTGATGATTTACTCACCCATGCCATCCATCCATCTTCAGTTGAAAAGAAATTAAGGTTTTTGAGGAAAACATTCCAGGATTTTTCTCCATATAGTGGACTTCAGTGGGGATCAGTGGATTTAAGGCCCAAATTGCAGTTTCAGTACAGCTTCAAAGCACTCTACACAATCCCAGCCGAGTAATAAGGGTCTTGTCTAGGGAAACGATCTGTCATTTAAAAAAAATAAAATAAAAAAATTGATATACTTTTTAACTTTTCAAATGCTCGTCTTCCACTAGCTTTGCAATGCAAATCTATGACTTCATGGATTACATTATCACGTTGGAAAGGTGGTTAGTTCTTTGTCTGTTTACTTTAGTTCAAAAAGGTAGGGTAGGGCGAAAAATCCATCTCATTTTCTCCTCCAACTTCAAAATTGTCCGACATCGTTATTTGACCTGTCTTTGTAAAATGCGTTTGACTTACTTTGTACATTCACTTTTTAAACTCTGGGTCTGTATTTCGGCCTACGTCACACGTGACCTTTCCAGTGTGACTACATAATGCGTGATGGCAAGCTAGTGCAAGACAAGCATTTATGGTTAATATGTATATGATTTTTTACTTTTTTTAGAAAATGACTGATCGTTTCGCTAGATAAGACCCTTATTCCTCGGCTGGGATCATGTAGAGCCCTTCGAAGCTGCACTGAAACTGCAATTTGGACCTTCAACCAGGGGTGAGTAAATTAGCGGGAAATTTTAATTTTGGAGTGAACTAAACTCCTAATGATAGTGTTTGTTAGATTGATAGAGAATCATTGAGTAATGTGAAAATGTGTTTGTGGTGTAGAAACAGAGCAGAGATCTGCCTTACCCTGCCATGACCAGCACAGATTTGACAGCTCTCATGCCAAAATCATAGTGATCCTGCTGAGAGAGCTGCTCACTGCAGAGCTTGTACATCTGAGTCATCTTTCTCGCAAGAGTCTTACTAGACTCAAAGCCCTCAGAGTACAGGATCACCTGCAGGGAGAGAGAGGTTTTAAGGTTAAAGATATTGTAGAACTGCCTGGGCTGCCAGATAAGACATGCTAATATAGAAAGACTTAACAGGACCCATGTAACACCTCTAAACAGATATCCTCTAAAGCTGTGGTTTCCAAACCACTTCACACTGTGGGATGGTGTTTGTGTGGGGGCTACAGGGGACTTCCCTAGTTCCCTAAAAGTGTTTTGTTGCTTTATGTATGGATGCTTTGGATGGAATCTAGTGAATTGATACATGTAGTAATATTTATTATCATAATATTTATTATCAACCACTGATGTCACATGGACTATAATTAACAATGTCCTTACTACCTTTCCGGCTCTTTAATGTGGTAAATACATTGCTGTCTATGCAGGGTCAGAAAGCTTTCAGATTTCATCAAATATCTTAACAAAGGTCTTATGGGTTGAGAACGGCATGAGGGTGAGTAATTAATGACAGAATTGTCATTTTTGGGTGAACTATCGCTTACTTTCTGCCATCAAGTTGGATTTCGACCCTTCATAGTAAAAGGTTTGGGCACCTATGCTCTACATGCTCCTAATAATTCAATCATTTCATCATTTTACACAGGAAATATAGTGTGTGATCAAGTTAAAAGTACAATTTACAACCAATCAAGTGTGAAAATTCACAAACAGGAAATCACAGTGGTAGGACACAAGTTTCCTCATAATAACACAAACACATGAACAAACAAAAGCTTTTAATGAGTACACACATTAGGTGAGCAGCGGCATCTCTGACCCTTCTACTTATCACCTAGTGTGATTTATCATCATTACTGGGATCAGACCGGGTTGTTTAATCACATACCTCAGCGATAAGAGCGTAGTTGGGCACCATCATGGCTATGGGTCGGAAAAGGGCTTTCAGGTTGTCAGGGAGTTCAGTTCTGCCAGCGTAACCGGGGTTCATTGTGATGAAAGCAGCACAGGTCATCACCAATTTTATCTCTCTCCCCTCAAACATGAACCGAGGTAGCTGTCGAACACAAACACAATCTAGACACATGCAGCTGCACATAATTGCTGTATAACTGATCACAACTGAGATTGTACATGCATATGTGAGTGTGTATGTGTAATACCCTGGCTGCCTTGGCGTTTCTGATAGTGATGAGTTGTTGAGCGATGACTGACAGCACCTCGATGTTGATGCGATTGAACTCGTCAAAGCAGCACCAGGCACCAGACTGAGCCAAACCGCTGAAGAACGTCCCCATCATCTGAATGCACAAATACAATATAACACTTGCAGCAAACAGAATACTGAATCCTTTAAATGCTTAGGTATATATATATATATAAAAGCAAAGGAATGATCTACAGAAAGTCATGTTTCTGTGACAGAATAAAAAAAGACAAACAGTGTACATTGACTATGACTGTTTTTAAGGCCTAGTCAGAATCTTACATCATGACATATGACTCCCCTAGCAAACACTTAACACTGGCCATAAATAAGCCTGCTGGGTAAAGCTTGAATAGATGAGGTTTTCATGTACTGCACAAAGAACTCAGCTAGGGATCTGCTGCCTCCTAGTGACAGATACAATGAATTCACTATACACACCTTATAGTCAAGTCCATCTGAGCAGTTAAAGACCACACACTGGATTGCCAGAGCTTTCGCAAGGTCTTTAGTGGTCTCAGTTTTGCCTGTGCCTGCTGGACCTGCTGGAGCTCCTCCCAGATCTAGCTGCAGCGCTCCCATCAGGCAGAGGTAACATCGATCCTAACATAAAAAAGCAAACACATATGCAGTTTGCACACATCTCATTAGTACAATCATGCTCCTTAGTAACTCATACACACAACACTGACATAGATCCATGCATAAAGTGATATATTTATTTGTTATTTGCACTTCACAGGGTTCCCACACCTTGGTTAACTTCATATTCAAGGATCTTTCAAGGACTTTCCAGGTCCAATACCCTCAAATTCAAGGCCTTAATGTGGACGTATGGTCACCCAAACTAACGTAAATCAAGCAAGCAGGCCTCGAAGTGTTGGCGAAATAACACATTAGTGGACCGGAGGGAATAATATGGAATTCTTTCCAGAAATTCTATTGCACAAAATAAATTCAAGCACATTCAAGGACCTATATTTATGTATCTTTATTTTCACAAACTTTCCAGAGCCTTTTTTTTCAGATTCACAAACTTTCAAGGATTTCAAAGACCCGTGGAAACCCTGACTTTAGTATCAGTGGTTAAACTGATATTTCTTATGAATGACAGGTAAAAAGACAATCTAATGTTTGACTGAAGTTCAAATCAGGAAAACTTATTACAGTTTACAAGGAAAACTGCACATTGAAAGAATTATGCCCTTGTTGTTATGACCATTAAAAAACTTGGCAGAATTTATGTGACCATTGCACCTGTTGTTCGTAAAATTTCTTAACTGGTAAGTGCTCTTTTTGCCTTGTGTGTTGAACTGGCCGTGAGCCTTAATTTCTTTGCATTTGTTTACTGGCAATTGCATGTAATCATGAAATACAGCATATTTAAAAAGCTTGGCTAGTCATTGTGAAAATCAATTTCTGGTTCAGGCTCTAAATTTAACAGTCGGGTCGGGTCAGACAATCTTGGGTACTGGCCGAGTTCAGGCTTTAGTTTAAAGAAGAAGTCCACTTCCTGAACAAAAATGTACAGATAATGATACGTACAGATACTCACCCCCTTGTCATCCAAGATGTTCATGTCTTTCTTTCTTCAGTCATAAAGAAATTGTTTTTTGAGGAAAACATTTCAGGATTTTTCTCTATAGTGGACTTCTATGGTGCCCCTGGTTTGAACTTCAAAAATGTAGTTTAAATGCGGCTTCAAACAATCCCAAATGCGGTTGTAAATGAACCCAGCCATGAAAGAAGGATCTTAACTAGCGAAACGATCAGTTATTTTCATAAAAACAATACAATTTATATACTTTTTAATGTCAAATGCTCGTCTTGTCTCGCTCTGCCTGAACTCTGTTTTTTTCCTGGTCATGACAGTGAGGGCATGTTGAAAAACTCCTATCTCATGTTCTCCCTCAACTTCAAAATCTTTATATATATCACTGTTTTACCTTTTTTGTCAAGGGTGTTTGATCTTCTTTGCATGTAAACTTTGCAAAGACTGGGTCAGTACTTCAGCAATGTAGGTATGATTTTGAAATGATTTTTGAAGTTGAGGGAGAAAATATGATTGAGTTTTTTGACATACCCTAACTGTCTTGAACCACAGTACACAGAGCTCAGGCAGAGCAAGACAAGATGAGCGTTTGAGATTAAAAAGTATTTAAAATGTATTTTTTTAAATGAAAATAACCGATCCTTTCGCTAGATGAGACCCTTTTTCCTTGGCTGGGATCGTTTGAAGCCACATTTAAACTGCATTTTGGAAGTTCAAAATCAGGGTACCATAGAAGTCCGTTATATGGAGAAAAATCCTGAAATGTTTTCCTCAACAAAACATAATTTCTTTACGACTGAAAAACAGAAAGACATGAACATCTTGAATGACAAGGGGGTGAGTACATTATCTATAAATTTTTGTTCTATAAGTGGACTTCTCCTTTAAAGCCCTGCAGACCTTTACCCTGTAGTGAATTAGGTAATCAATGTATATCAAAATCAACCATAAATTTGAAATTAAAATTCTATTAATGCTTTATTGTTTTTGATAATATATATTGTGCATAACTTACAGCTACTTTTGATGTTGATTTAATGTTATTAAATACCTTTTTACAGAGTAAAATTTTATCATTTAGTTTTACATAAAATTTATATAAAGTAAAAGTTATCATTGTTCAGACTGTAAAATTCATTTTCATTAAGTAACTAGACAAAACTTCATGTTTTACAGCATATGTATTAAAATTCTATCATAAAAAACTGCATTTATGTACCGTCAGTGGAGTGATCACCAAACGAGGACATGCTCCCAAATATTCATATCCATAGACATATTGAGAGAGAGCCATCCGAGCCACACAGTCATCCAGGTCCACATCCCAATAGTACCGCAACTGCCTCTGCCACTCGAAATTATCACTGGAGTCCACCTACGAACACACACACATACCATAACCCCTTGAACTATCAGACATAACAGGTAAATAATTGGCATTTACATTATAAGTTAAGGTGAGTAAATATTAAATAATTTCAATAGATATTGAGATAACATAATTATTAGATTTTCTTTGGCCATAATAATCCTGTAGTGAAAATATAATATTGTGACAGCCCTATTAAGAAGCACTGATCTATTGCAAAAAGGTCACACAGTTTTCTTGGTGATGAGATGAAGGAAATACACAAACCTTCTCTTTGACAAGCTCTGTGACAATGTCTCTGGCATGCACATCTATGGTGATGAGAGCTGTGATGATGTTTCGATGAAGACTGGGCAAATTCCCACGAACCAGAGCAGCAAGAGCATTCAGTCTCTATTTGCACAAATACAGAAAGACACATGCATACAGTATGCAAAAACCACATGCTTGCACTACACATACTAAATATTAAAAGACTTGAAAGGAAATAAACAAATCTATACAAAGATAAATCATTAGGTCTATGAAAGCTATATGTTGTCACCTCAAAGTTGGTGATTTCAAATTCTTGTAGTGCTTGATAATGATCATGATCTCCCTCCAGGCAGTTGTCCATGTCCCTGCACCACATGAGCTGAGAGATGGTCAACACCACCTGCAGAAAAGTGCAGGTGAGAATCACTCACACACTCAGAGATGCACATAAACAATCTCATCTAGATAAGCACAAACCTGTGAGGGATGTCCAGCCACAACCCACTCCACTCTAGGTTTGCTCTGGTAGTCAGCAATTGCAGCCTTACTGAGCCTCCTAAGAGAAGAAAACATGGCCTCCTCCACCTTCCCCAACCAGTCTTCTACATTTCCACGAGCCTTCAGGCCTTTCCCCAGTGCCACCTACAACACAGACAAACATATACATATTTTTAACATTATTCTCTTATTTTCTAAATTTTTTTTTTTTTTATTTGTTTTCTAAGTTTTTGTTTTCAAAACAGAAAAACAAATGAACCGTGATTGTGTACATTTTGACCATTTCATTTCCTATTTGGAAATGAATAATGAGAAAGTAAAAGATGGCCTATTTTTGCATACAGTAATACCAGTGTTGGGGAGTAACTAGTTACATGTAACGGAATTACGTAATTTAATCACAAAATAAATGTAATTGTAATTAGTTACAGTTACTGAGAAAAAATATGTAATTAAATTACAGTTACTTTTGAAAAATGCCAGTGATTACAAAGGGGATTACATCTGAATTTTTTCACACACCCACCCTCACTTACAGATTTAATTGACTTTTAAATTGCATTGACTGCTCTAAAATGAGAGACAAATGTTTCAGGAGTTTAGGACACAGAATAGGACACATGCTTATTCGATAACTGTTTTATTTCCTATTTGGGTTTATGCATAAACTTTATTTTTTAAGATTGTTTTTCCCAAGCATTGTTAGATGCTAGTGTTTTCTGTCATAACTATGCAAACATTTCATTTCAAACCCAATGTCATAGCTATTAAACTGTTTCTTGTTATGACGTTATTTATGTTATGATCTTGTTAGGACATAGCGCAACTGCGCTCACAGTGACCAGAGTTCGATTCCCGTCTCGAGGTCCTTTGCCGATCCCGCTCCCCTCTCTCCTCCCAGCTCTTACCTGTCATCTCTCTACTGTTCTATCACAATAAAAGGCATAAAAAGCCCAAAAATATAAGTAAAAAAAAAAAAAAAATCTGAATTTGTGGTGGCTGTGCTTTAAATTAAATTATTACACAGCTCAGACTATTTCGGGGCAACTTAAGTCAGTGCTACATGCTTGACAATTTTTCTTGGCGGAAGCTTTGCGTTTGGTTAGCTAATAAAATATTAAAGCTTAATTCAATATTATGTGTACAATTTCTTAATTCTGTCATCCTGGTATCGTGGACTTGCTGTATTGTTTCATACAAACGCAGCTGCTGCCATTTTTTATTTTATTTTTGTTTTTGTACATTGTAATGGATTATAAGATAACTAACAAACTAGTACTACTACTTAATTATTTATGTGGTGTAAGAAAACTGGTATGACTGCACTGTATCCCTGAATCCCTGAAATAATCTATCAAGCAGCTGTGTAATAAGTGAGATAATGTACATTCAGCCAGTTGTTATCGCAAAATAAAGATGTATATTATCCCTTACTTATTATAATCTTAAAATGATTAACAGTTGAAAATATTAGAAATTTAGAAAAGTAATCAAAAAGTAATTAAAAGTAATAAGTTACATTACTTTAATAAAGTAATTAAAAAGTTACAATACTTATTACATTTTAAATCAAGTAACTTGTAATCTGTAACCTATTACATTTCCAAAGTAACCTTCCCAACACTGAGTAATACCCAAACATTTCACTTTTATCCAAAATGACAGAACTATTTTCATTTGATTTATCAATGGGAAATGAAAATATTAATGAGAAAACAAAATAGTCAAAGGTACACTGAACCTTTTTATACTAAATTTGTCATATATGAAAACAAAACAAACAGAAAAGAAAAGAATTCACCTTTTCTCCCTCAGGTGACACCATGGCTAAGATGTCATTAGTGTACTGTATTTTTTCACCAGTCTCGCCTTCTCCAGGGGTAAGAAGGCCGAACTCCAGCTGTGATATTGCATCAAAACACTTCCTCAGATGAGGCTGCACAGCCTGAGGGTTCCGCGTCTGTGCCAAAATCTCCAACAGTTCATCATTAGACAAGAAGTAGAACCTGAGCCACCCAGAGAAGTGAGTTAAGTCATGGCACAGAATAAAGAGAAAATCAGCATTCTGATGAGAAACTGCTGTGAGTGTGTGCGTGTGCATAGGCACCTTGGGAAGATAACTCTCTTGGACTCCAGGTAAGCCTCCAGGCATTTCTGTATCCGCTCCAGGAGTGTGTTATTATTTTGGAAAATATCCAAAAGCCCTGAAAGAACAGATTAGAGGGCAACACTGGTGAAAGTTTATAATTCATTTATAATTTACGCTATTCCAATGATTGTTGCCTTTTACCTACAGCTTTCATTTTTATAATGCACTAATTAGCAGATTAAAAACTCTTCTAACACTGAACAAGAGTTTTTTATCTAATGTTTTGAGTTGTTAAATAGCTTTTTATGTGTTTCCTGAACTACATCCTGTCAGACCTGTTTGTGTGGCAGCACGTAGAGCATTAGGTAGCCGGTTGACTTTCCTCATGATCTCTTTCCAAGACTTGTCCACTTGAAGGAACATCTTAGACTCAGCAGGCAACTGCCTCTGGATGTCAGGAGCACTGAAAATACTCTCGAGATAAAGCCAGCTTCTCTGACATGCCAACCACTCATCCTAAGAACACAGTAGAAAACAGTCAGAGAAATAATGTATAATTTATCAAAACAAAACAATAACACCCGGAAAAATAAAAAGTGCTTTGGTTTTAGGGGATCACCACTCTGGTGTGACTACCAAGGTCTCGCTGAAGAGAGAAAGCTGTCTCTGCCACTTGTCCACTCTGGCCTTGATGGGGCCTGCATAACGGGATGATGCAACTGTGGCCACATTGACTATACTGTCATCGAGAAGCACCTACAAGTTTTACATTCACACACACAGGGTATAAATATTCATGTAAATGAGAAAACCTCTGTTCTGTATTAAATGGATAGTTCACCCAAAAATGAAAATTCTGTCATTACTTACTCACCATCAAGTCATTCCAAATCCGTTACTTTTGTTTATCTTCAGAACACAAATTAAGATATATTTGGTTAAATACAAGAGCTTTCTGACCCTGCATAGACTGCAATGCAACTGACACGTTCAAGGCCCAGAAAGGCAGTAAAGACATTGTTAAAATTGTCCATGTGTAATCGGTGGTTCAACCTTAATTTTATGAAGCTACCAGAATACTTCTTTATTGTGGTACTCTCATGTACTCTCAAAGACTGGCACGGAAGAGAAGAAATTGTTGAATAAAGTCGTTACTATTGTTTTCTTTGCACACAAAAAGTATTCTCATAGCTTCATAACATTATGGTTGAACCACTGATTTCACAAGGACTGTTTTAACAATATCCTTCTGGGCCTTGAACATGGTAGTTGCGTTGCTGTCTGTGCAAGTTCAGAAAACTTTGTGTTCCGAAGATGAACAAAGGTCTTATGCAGGGGTGCTCCAACTTGCCTCAACACACCTGCCAGGAAGTTTTTAGTATACCTAATCGGGGTTAGAGCTAAACTCTGCAGAACGCTGCCCCTTCAGAACCGAGTTTGGACTGCAGTAACGTAACCCATTAAAACCGCTAGTTGTCAGCAATTAATACTGCACTTTTTTAAGCTTTTATTTTGACAGAAACAGCAGTAGAGCTTAAATTTTGATGAAAAAATTTCAGCTTCAGTAAAAATAGGCTTACAAAAAAACGTGTCTCACTACAAATCTAGAATTTGAAATGCTGTAATCATCTGCAATGAAAATAAACCATAACTGGTGGCCTTGCGTTCCCAAACACGTGCTAAATTCACAGCACATGCAATAAATTAGTTCACTGCATTCACTGTGAACTGAGCTATTTTGAGGCACTGAAAACACTGGATCATGAGCTGATCGCCTGAATAAAGCAAAAAGGTGAAAACAGACTTGATGAAGGGATTAAGCCATACTGTGCTTTCGGTTTTAGTTCATTTGACAGATACTGTGCCAAAGCATAATGGCCCAAAACACAACTTTAAAAACCTTTTATGTTAGAATAAGAAGTTTAAATATATTTTAAAAACTACACTTTTTGTCCTGAAGACCTACCGTTTCATATCATCATGAGATCACGATGATATCGAGACAGTTTTGCTATCGCGATACCACAATGTTAATAATAAAGTTACATCCCTAGTAATTAATGACAGAATTATCCTTTTTGGGTGAACTATCCCTTTAACATCTCTTTTATATTACTATAACTATTTTATACTATTTTACTTCTATATTACTATGAACAATGATAGTAACACACTCTTACCTGAATATCATCAGTTCCCCCAAGGATAAACACATCCTTGGAGTCCCGATGGGGCAGCACCACAAACTCTGTGGTCTTCCAGGATTCCTCAATCTATCAATAGTATGAGTGTGTAAAGCTGACTATAAAGACACATACAAATGTTGTTAAATGAGAATGATAAACATAAATGTCACCTTTCTCAGAATGTTCTCCAGAGATTCTTCTCCTGAGGCTTGTGCTGACACCTGAAGGTTTGAGAGGATTCATAAATTTAAAAGAAGAATTTTCTGCACCCATACTTTGAATTACTCTTTCCTGTCAGGTTTCACCTCAAAAGTAAGTGAGCTGCCTACCCAGACAACAAGTTTGAAATTTGAACTGTGTCTATGATGTTGTCTAGGTGAGTAGATCAGTGGATTTTGAGAGCCTCAGTGTTTCACTCACCTCCTGTATTTGTGGTCCAAAGTGGAAGATGTTGAGTTCTTGCAAGTAAGCAAGAGTCAGTGGCTCTTTCAGTAGGCTGGAATCCACAATGCCCTCCAGCATCTTCCAGTGATGAGCTTTCAGACATGGGTTACGCAGGTCTGTGATGACTGGCAACTACACAAACAATCAAACAACAATCGAAAGTGACAGTAAAGTTACATAAGTTTTCTATTTGAAATAAATGTTTTGTTTTTTTTACTTCAAACTCATTAAAGAATCCCTCCAAATTGATCACATTTGATAATAAAAAGTATTTTCAAATTAAAAATATTTCAAACGGTAGCGTACTCCTAATAGTGCACACTTTATTATGGGGTTCAGACATTTTTTCACAGACCAAATCCAAATTATAGCAGTTAACTTCAAACAAGAAAACTGCTGAAGAGCAATGACACACTAGCATTAGTGCCAACCTCACCCACCTTTTCTCTCATGCTCTCCACATTCTCTTTCAGGCAGGGCACAACGCTGTTTTTTTGCAGTCCTTTCTCCAGCTGGCTGACATATTTGGCAAACTTGTTCACCTGCCTGCTCAGCAATTCTGGGTCCAACTCATCAAACTTATTCTGCATCAAAGAGATTATTGACCATTTGACATTTAGAAGACACTTTCATTCAAAATGGCTTTCAGCACACCTTTTGCAGGGACACTTTATCTGAAGCTATCTAGCATAAAGTGCCTTATTTAAGGCCGTAATTAAGACAACCGTAAGAGTGTATCTCAGTAACACTTCAGTTGCTGTATCCCTGCTGCTCAGGACTTTGGAACTAGTCTTTAACTTTTAAGTTAGGCGATTTTTAAGTGCTTGCAATATACTTTACTGTTTAAAGGGATAGTTCACCCAAAAATTACAATTAAAGTTAAGATACACAAATTAAACACAAATTAAGATCATTTTGATGAAATCCATGAGCTTTCAGCAATGCAACTGAAACGTTCCCAGGCCTAATTAGGTAGTACGAACATCATTAAAATAGTCCATGTGACATCAGTAGTTTAACCATGATATTATGAAGCTACCAGAATACTTTTTGTGCACAAAAAAAAGAATAGAGACGGACACTGACGCGAAAGAGAAGGAATTGTTGAATAAAGTTGTTATTTTTGTTTTCTTTGCACACAAAAACTATTTTTGTAGCTTAATAAAATTATGGCTGAATCTCTGATTTCACATGGACTATTTTAATGATGTCCTTACTATCTTTCTGGGCCTTGAATGTGTCAACTGTGTTGCTGTCTATTCAGGGTCAGAAACTCTCAAATTTTATCCAAAACAAGACAAACAAAGGTCTCACAGGTTTGAAACAACATGAGGGTGAGTAATTAATGACAGAATTTTCATTTTTTGGGTAGTCTATCCCTTTAAAATTAGTTAAATTAATAAATAACGTATTACAGTGATGGGCACTTTCATATGTAATCTGTAATATTATGTATATGTAATATTATGTAATTACGTTCAGGCGCATCACTAATGTGAAGATGACAAGTCATTGTCTCTGAAAACAAAGTCTCCTTGCTGTTTTTCCCTGACACATTCATAATTATTATATCTACCGGTGCATTGTGGCAAGTTTTTTTTGCATGCGTTTAAGCACTTGTTCAGATATATAGGCAATTAAAGGCTCATTATTATGATTTATATGTTTTATTAATAAACGTGCGACTAATACTCGACTAATGCTTAAAATGATCAACTACTAGTCGTCCAGAAAAATCTTTTGTTGAGGGCAGACCTAGATTTTAGTAAGGCTTTGTTACATCATCATGAACGTTTCGAAATTTCAATGGTTTTTCCGTAGGGGGCGATGATCTTTGTGAACCACTGAACAAGTGTCTACGTTGATTTTAACGAATCTCGGATCAGATTTATAAATTGTTGACATTTGTAATGACACATTTGTATAATAAAAAAAGATTGTTTCTTCCATCACTACCATATTAATTTACACTAGCTCTTACAAAAATATGTATAGTACGGTTGTGGTAAATTATACTAAACTTCAACTTGTAGTTTAATTCTATAGAGTTTTTTGTGTCTCTCTGCTGGATTAAGTGCAAGGGAAAAAGTCAAATGCTTAAAAGTACAAAATATGGTCCTTTGAGATCACCTGCAACCAGCTGTTCTCTAGATTTTCCCATTCTTCCAGAGAGTCCCACAGTAACTGCTTCAGCTTCACTTCAGCAGTCAGTTCCTCTAGAGTGTCATATTTAGTCACTTCCACCTATAAAAACAAAACAAACTAAAAATAAGTACTAATGATGACCAGCCAGACAAGGTGAAAACAAAAGAATAAATAGAGAACAAGCGCCCTCTAGTGGACATATAGACACACTGACTTTAAAGTTCTTCTGGTAGGTTTTATATTTGAAGGCTTGAGTCTGCAGCTCATCAATAGAGATCTGAATATCTCCCAGTAGACGGCGTATGTTAGAGCGATCTGCATCAATGTCAAGGAGCTGACTGTTCTGGAGAGACAAAATCCATGCAAAAGACACAAAAGCAGACTGTGAGATACTCAGCAGTAATTCACATGTGTTCAGTACAGAAAGTTCTGGGTATACAGTACTGTTCAGAAGTGTTGGGGTTTTTGGTCCATAAAGCATTTATTTGATTAAAATAAAAACAGTAAAACAGCAATATTGTGAAATATTACTTTGATTTAAAATTTTCTATTTGAATATATTTTAAAATGTAATTTATTCCTGTGATGGAAAAGATGAATTTTCAGCAGCCATTACTCCAGTGTTTATTGTCACATGATCTTTCATCATTCTCATATGGTGATTTGGTGCTCTTAATTCTTATTATTATCAAAGTTAAAAACTGCCGCTTAATATTTTCATGGAGATTGTTCTAAAAAACTTTTTCACCACTCTTTGCATACTAAATAAAAATACCATAACTTTAGCAAATTATTCTGATGTAGTATCACTATTTCTTTCACTCTTTTCTTTTACCTCTGCTTGCTTTCTCACTTCCAGCACTGTCTTGTTTAGTTGGTTTATATCTTGCTGGAGGTGTTGGCAAAATTTGTCCACATAAGAGTGCCGCTCTCCCACAGCCTTGTCGATAGTGTTTCTTACTGCAGTTATACATGGTGGCAATGTGGCAAAGACTGCAATATCCTCAGGAGGAGTGGGGACAGAGTAACACTCAATCAGCTTGTACATCTCACAGACAGTCTCAGTCTCCTTTTCCAGCACAACAATCTTAACAGAAAAAGATTGAAAGATGAGATTAATACATCTGAGCAAATAGCCGTTTAATGTCTGATACTCAGTCATCTGCTTGATGGGAACCTCTTACCCTCTTTTGAATTTCCTCTAGGAAGTTGAGGGAATTGACATATTCGTTGGTTACGGTTGGAACAAAGTCCAGTTTGAACTGGGCATCCTGAGCTTCTGCAATGATGTCATCCATTTTTTTCTTTGCCAGTCGAGGTAGGATGTCATTAATGGCCTGGAAAAGGTGTTCAATATGAGGTGGGTTATCTGTGTATTAATCTATACTATAATTGCAAGTTCTGTTGGAGTAAATGATGTCTATCATCTACCACACAATGGTAATGCAAATATTACAGAAGAAATCATTTTTTGTGTGTGTGTCCTGTCAGTTTGTAACCTCTATGCAGCGTAGAGGAGATGGTATAAGTTTTTGCTTCAGTTGTGTAGTATCCACCAGCAGAATTCCCAAGGGTCGTTTCTGTTGGATGGCTGAAGCCTCTTTATGCTCTCGATGATATTTATCCAGACTGTTCCCGAAAAATGCAACCTCTGCATCAGACACACATACACAACATAAGAAGTCTGTGACAATCATGTTTTTCACATTGATTATGATGATTACGATGATGAAGATGTACCATGGTCTTGCTCTTTGAGAGCCTCCAGATCCAGGTCTTCATTCTCTTTGTAAAACAGTCTGAACGGCTCAAATGTGTGAGCATAGACATTTGCAGTATCGAATGCAAACTGAATAGATTGCTGACGGGAAGAAACATGAAAAATTTTCACAATTAAAGACAGATGAAAACATTTTTTAACTCGTGGTAAACACAGAAGCTCAATTGTGCTTTCTTGTGCATCAAGCAAGCATGGTTGAGCTTCTGTTTACCATATTTGATTTGCTCTATGTATGTGCATTGCAGGATTATATATTTAACTAAAACAAAAAAAAAAACATTTGATTTTTGATAGTTATCAAGGCAACATTTAGCATTTTTTATTTAGTTTAACTATACTAAAATAACTAAAACTTAAATAAATAAATAGCATTAAAAAATGCTGAACACACAACAAAATTACTAAACCTGTAACTAAAATTAAAATCAAAACATTAAAATAATTACTCATTTAAAATATTAATAAAAACCATAAAAGTATCTAAATTATACCTAAATAACACTAGTGCATTGATCAATGTTTATACGTAAATAAAAGTCTAAAATAAATGTGTTTATCATATAAAGGGATCGAGTCTCTTCAGAAGACTTGGATTAAACCCCTCTATTTTTTTTATTTTATTTTTTTTTTTTATTCATTTCTATGAATAGACAAAAATTAGAGAATATTAAAAACTTCGGGGGAACAATTCCTTTAAGCTTAAAACTGTATTTCTCACTTGAGAATGAATATCTTCTATGAATAGATAAACATAGATTTACTGTTAAACATATTCTTCAGAAAACCACCAAATGGTGACACTTATTGAAGAGCACAATATTAAAGAAACCAATAAACTGTTTCTATAACAACATAACAACACTGAATTCTGCTATATTAAAAAAAAATGTTAAAGTGGTGCATGAGATCAGTTTATTTTAACTGTATTTATATCATAGTCGTGTTAGAATAAAATAAAAACCTTAATATTGAGGTTGATGTCCTGCAGATGAGCATCATCTTCCAGGATTTCCTCAAGACTAGGGCCATCCCCACATGTCTTCGCCTCAACCTGAAACCCACCCATATACATGGACACAAAGATCAGCAAGCGCCAAATTATAAAAGGCTGCATGTACTGAAGCAGCAATGCTGTTTTGGGTTTTCTTTTGTACCTTTTTGTTGATAATGGGTTGAGTAAAAGCATCAAAGTAGGTGTCTTGCAGCAGAGTATCCAGAGACAATACTGTCTTCTCAAACTGCCCAGTAATCTCTGCTACACACTCCTGGTTTACACACAAATGCATGGCATGTATAAACATATGCAGTGTGCACATATACAAATACTGGGTATACTGCAGACAAGCTTTGCAACACAGGCAATCATAATGTGCAGAAACAGAAACAGTGTTCCAGAAACACAAACCTGAAAGTCGTCAGTGGAGGGCTGGTATGATAAGGAGTGTGTGTCCAACATCAGCTCAGTTATGAACATTGGCTGGTGGGAATCATTTACATTGTGCTCTGTTGTGACCTATAACACACACACATACTTTTGTTAACTGTTTAACTGTAATACTGAGGGCATCTCATAGACTTCCTCTGTTTTATGTCCTTTTTTTTCCCGTATCAGTACCGCTTCCATTTGTAAATTTTATGGGTCTGGCTTCCAGTCTCATCCACGTCCATCTATTTTTAGCTACAAAACAGCTTGTTTTGCTGCTTGATATTGCAAACTGGTGTGTTGTACCATATTATTTTAACATGTTATCTTAATTGTGAACACAGTAGTTTGTAGTGCGAACAGTTTTACCGTTTACAGCACTTTCAAAGCTCATAAGTCTGTGTTTTACAGCTTTCATTACATTAGTAAGAATATTTTGAATAATCTAAACTTTCAACTTTCCACACACATTTTCCACACACAAGTGTTTGGTAATATTCTGTGGTGGAAATGACATTCAAAACAACTAAACAAAATAAAAAATGAGTTAATAAAAGCAAAAATAAATAAAACTTAAAAATAAAAACTAAAAATGGATACACACTTGCATCTCTTAATAAAATTGAAGCTTGGTTGACATCCAAAAAAAATAGTGTGTTTACAATTGATATTTAGCTAGATATTTAGTTATATTAGACTTCATACATTACATGTCTCATATTTGATGCTCTTCCCTGACATTGTATGTCATTAATTTGGATCAAACTGAGTTGTTACAATGGAAATGGAAACCAGTGGAGAAGGTGACCGGTTTGATATAATTTAGTTTAAAAAGTGTATTTATTTAACTATTTCTAAACATTATTATCATTTTAAAGTATAATAATATTTGTATGATAAATATTCACCCAGAAATGAAAATGTGATGTTTATCTGCTTACCCCCAGAGCAACCAAGATGTAGGTGACTTTGTTTCTTCAGTAGAACACAAACGAAGATTTTTAACTCAAACCGTTGCAGTCTGTCAGTCATATAATAAGGCACGAAACAATCAGTCTGTGCAAGAAACTGAACAGTATTTATATAATTTTTACCTCTGATTCACCGCAATGTCCAGCTGTCCTGAGTATGTTCACGACAGCCGAAGCGTGACACGTCAAAGTTTGGAGTCAGTGAAAAGTTTAGTTTTTAATCAGTTACAACAGTCAGGATAAGCACAAGTAATTACTATTTTGATTAGCCGTTGTACCCACAATCTCTGCACTGTGTAAACAATAAGTATACACGTGACAGATCGCTTCTGTGCATGTGTCTACTATGCCAGTGCAAGTTGACATGTCATGTCAAACATCTGCTGTGAACGCGCTCAGGACAGTTGGACACTGCAGTGGATCAGAGGTAAAAAATGATATAAATACTGTTCAGTTTTTTGCACAGACCAATTGTTTTGTGTCTTAACACCTCTATGTATTATCACGAGCCACAGGGTTTAATTTGGTTGACTCTCAAAGCCGTGGATCCCATTGACTGCCATTATATGACTAATAGACTGCAACGGTTTGAGTTAAAAATCTTTGTTTGTATTCTACTGAAGAAAGTCACCTACATCTTGGATGCCCTGGGGGTTAGCAGATAAACATCAAATTTTCATTTTTGGGTGAAATATCCCTTTAAGACTAAAAGTTTTGCTTTGGAACAAGCGTGAAACAACAAAATCTATATTTATCAGTAATTTAAAAAGCGTCAAACATAAATTGAGCATATGTTAACAAAAAGGTTTCAGTTTTAATTAACTGTTTGATATGTTATATAAAAAATATAATAAAAGGACTGTAGTTTAAGAACACAGACACAGACACAGAAAAAAAACAGTAATAATATTACCCTGCATCACATAACTACACAAGCTTACTAACCTTTACATCAGAATCAAGGCTGGTCTCGCCACCTGCACAGCCTTGAATGAGGGTGAGTGAAGGGGTGTGAGTGATGTGCTCTTGAAACACACTCAGTAGCTTACTGACCGAATTGACCACAAGCATGTGTGTTGTGTTCACAATCAGATAATCAGCCAGTCTGATGAAACTATGGAGACCAAGAATATTCAAAAGTTCATTAAAAAAAAAATACTTTTATGAACTTGACAGTAGGGGTGACTATTAACTGTCATTGCAAAACATCTCCATTTTGTCTGGAATGAAATTAATGGTTTAATTTTTAAGAAAGCTATACACTTAGTCACCCAATAATTAAAGAGTGTATTTAATATACAGTATATGTTGCTAACCAGAAGTTGACTTATATGGGCTATTTATCTAAAGCTAGATTATTAAAATAAGCACTGTTACATTGTCAGTAATTAACAAATGGCAAAGTATCTGCTGGATGTGTTGCGAGCTAGTATTAGTAATGTTGACTAACCAAGTAAGACGTTTGCAGTGGTAGCTTTTGTTTGCTTGCTGCGTGTAACTCATCTTCTGAGGTGAATCCTCAAAGAGCAATCCAAAAGCAGGTGACGCTCTCAACTCTTCATTACCATCTGATGCAAAAATACAAGATAAAAAAAGTCTAATTCACAATATACCAGCTATTAGACACACTATTGCTTTTGTTTCTAAATAAAGGTGTCACCAGTCTCTGAATCCCCATAGTCAGGTGTGTGTCCAGACTCTTTCAAAGCATTTCGACAGGCACTTTTTGCCACCTCCATTACCAGATCCCTGAACTTCTCAAGACGAGAGGAAACCTAGAACACAGATACATAAAAATAACCAATTAGAAATGACAACGATGTCATGGGCAGCGCACTGATATATAACGCCGTTGCGCTACGGGCGTCCCGAGTTTAAATCCCAGCTAGAGGACCTTTCCCAATCCCACCCATTTCTCTCCCTCCCATTTCGCTTCCTGTCATATCTATGCTGTTCTGTAATAAAGGCAAAAACGCCAAAAGAGAATAGACTCTTCCTATTGCAAAGCTTATACAAGATGACCCTTAAAAAAATCCCCCCTTAAAAAAAGGGGAATATACTGGAAAATATAATGCAGTATATTAATTAATACATTTCTATATAGGGGAAACTAGTATAAATAATTTAAATTAAATAGTTAATTTAATAAATTAATTAAAATAAATAATTAAATTTATAATATAAAATATTAAATATAAATGAACCATGTATGGCTATATGTTGATACAGATACAAAAAATATATAGCAATGAAGACAAACTGCACTACATTTTTACAGGCAATAGCTTTTTTTGAAACACTCATTCATGAGTAAATGCATGTGTTTACATATAGCTGAATGCATATTCTTAACATTTTTTGCATAAAGAAACAAACAAATACAGATGTCTCTTACCTCCTCCAGCTGTTTGTATTGTGTGCTCTGAAACTCCTTCAGTGTATATGTATGGTCTTTCTCTATTCGACACAAAGGCATGTCACTGATGTGATAGCACATCTCCTTGATGTCAATCAGTGCTGGTCGCAGAGACTGAAATACAGACACAATACTTTTCATCAAACTTTTGCAGTCTTTTCATAAATTTGTATTGTATTTGTAGTATGTAAAATTCAGGTCTCTCTCTCTTTGATAGACCATATGAATTTAATTTAAACATCACATTTTTTAAAGCCACATGCAGTATATATAAACTAGAAAAAATACAATAACCATTGGCAAACCTCATTGAGAATGAAGAGATTCTCTTGCAACGACCGTCTGCATTTGCTGGTTTTCTTATAGCACACATTGGCGCGCCACACACGGAAAGCCTTCCACTTGCGGAAGAGGGCAAACACAGGGATGCGCAAAAGTTTCCGGTGATATTGGTATTCCTGCTCCCAGCGTTCTAAGGGCAAACAGTCCACCTCAGACCCACAGTAGTGCATAACTGCATGAGTGCTGACCGTATAGTAGTCTGACTTGTTGATATTGTCAAACATTGCAATTCTGTTGAAAGAATAAGTGGGAAGGTGGGAAAAAAAAAGGTACATAACAGAACATAATACATTTTATAAATTTATGCCTGTGAAAACTGAATTTTCAGCAGCCATTACTCCAGTCTTCAGTGTCACATGATCCTTCAAAAATTATTCTAATATGCTGATTTGGTAACATTTCTTATTATTATCAATGTTGAAAACAGCTTCTCATTTTTGTAGAAACAGTGATATTTTTTTTCAGGATTGTTTGATGAATAGAAATTTTATTTGAAATATTTTGTAACAATGTAAAAATCTTTGATCAATTTAAAGGAGTAGTTCACTTCCAGAACAAAAATTTACAGATAGTGTACTCACCCCCTTGTCATCCAAGATGTTCATGTCTTTCTTTCTTCAGTCATAAAGAAGTGTTTTTTGAGGGAAACATCTTAGGATTCCTCTCCATATAATGGACTTCTGTGGTGCCCCCGAGTTTGAACTTCTAATGCAGTCTAAATGCAGCTTCAACGGGCTAGTGAAGGGCTAATGTTCTTCAAAATCACCCTAAATTGCTGCAGAAGTACATGTGAACATGCAAAGTGAACATGCAAAGAAGGTCAAATGCCCTTTACAAAAAAAGGTAAACAGCGATGTAGGGCGATTTTGGGTAGATGGGAGTTTTTCAACATACCCTAACTGTCTTGAACCGGAGTTGAACTGTCTTGAACCAGAGTTCACGCAGACTCAGACAAGATGAACAGTTGAGGTTAAAAAGTATGTAAATTGTCATTTTTTTAGAAAATAACCGATTATTTCGCTAGATAAGACCCTTCTTCCTCAGCTGGAATCATTTAGAGCCCTTTGAAGCTCCACTAAAACTGCTTTTTGGAAGTTCAAACTCAGGAGCACCACAGAAGTCCATTATACAGTATGGAGAGGAATCCTGAAATGTTTTCCCAAAAAAAAAACATAATTTCTTTACAGCTGAAGAAAGAAAGACATAAACATCTTGGATGACAAGATTATCTGTAAATTTTTGCTCTGGAAGTGAACAACTCATTTAATGCATCCTTGCTAAATTTCTACATGATTGAAAAAAACTGCAGTTCTTACTTGAGGTTGTATGTATCAAATCTGATGGATGATTTAGGTGCTGCAGAGGTCACATAGAGGAATCCCAAGTGGGGATTATTCCGGATGGTTTGGACAATGTCGGGTGGGGAGTAAATTTTGGCATGAATTACTTCCTCTACTGAGTTAAACCTCAGTGAACTACAAAGTGGTGGAGAGGGGGTGTAGCTCAGAGGTGAAACTGTAATAGCACTTCTAGATGAGCTCTTGGTTCTTTTAGGAGGTGATGGGATCCTGAGTGAGCCCTGAGTCAACTGCACCTGAAATTAGCACATAAAATGCATGTAAATTGTATTGTTACAAGACACAAACTTTGCCATAGTTGTCTGTGATGAGAGTGTCCAGACCTGTCTATCTTTGACATGGTCAGGAATTCTGGGAAGCTGTAGTAGAGAGGATCCTCTCTCTGAGGACGGGTCAATGGACTGGACCTCATTAGAGGGAAAAGGCATCTTAGGGCTTAAGTTGACCCTCTGGCTGTTCTCCGGTTTTATATGTTCAGTGCGTCTCTTCAGAATTGGCTAGAGTAAAATACAGATCATTTACTGTCATCAGCTGTTAACAGGATTGAATATGATGGGTATTTTTGTTTACCACTGTACATTTTACAAACTATTTGTTTATTAATATTTGAGTCATAATGACATGGGTAGTAACTGATTACATGTAATTTGGATGACATAATCAGATTCCAAAAATTAAGTACTTGTAATTAGATTAAATTACATTTTAAGATCAGACTACAGTAACTTTTTATGGATTACATGTTATTTACACAATAGCAATACATTATTCATAATTTATTAATCCTCCTTTCTTTCTATAATAGACTATAGTCTATTGTATACTGCTTATATATATATTCTCATTATAGTCATTAGTCATATGGCAGCATTTGACCACTGATTTACAAAAATCATTTCAGGTTTAAGAAGTGTTTCAACATTGCATCAGCTACTGATAAAAAAATTCATTTTTATTTGAATTATCACTCTGTAGGTTATTTAATCATGTATTTCTATGTATTTGGAAGTGGCTTTTGTCTCTCAAACACATTAAAATGCACAAATTCACAAGCTTCAACTTTTTTTGTCATCTGATCCTCTTTCACCTAATGTATTTACTTGAAGTACCCCTGAGATTTAAAAATAAATATTTTAATAAGGATCACATTTGCATGTTCATTGGTTCTCTGACGTGGGTAAGGTCACATGACATGCAGGTAAACAAATAAAATATTTCTTTTTTTTTGATTGATTGATTTTCAAAATGATTTATTTTAATTTAACATTGTGTTATGATTTAATTAATTATTAGCTTTTCATTAAACTCATAAACTCCCTGGAGTTCTTTTAACAAACACCAGTTTGGGAAACCTTGACATAATATAAGGTTTAATGCACTTGACGTTGTGAATAACAACAAATGTATTATATATTTTTTTACTCTTTGTATATTTATGTCAGTATGGTATACAAGATTATCCAACTTAAATCAATGTAATAAACAAGTTAGGTCAATTATAGGTCTGATTATATTACTTAAAATGTGTAATGTAATGGATTATGTTACTAACTAAAATTTTTGCCATGTAATTTGGAAACAGTAATGGATTACAATTTGTAAGCATTCTACACAGCTCTGCCTACAACTGTCACTGATCAAGAAAAGAAAAATTGTTTAAATATCTAATTTAAATAAGCTTTCTAAGGTAAAACAAAGTAATTTTTTACGAACTGCATGAATTATTGATTTCTGGGGAGCACCACATAACATTTTATAACCTGAACTAATCTTACAAACATTTTGCAAACTTTTTTTTTTTTTTTTTCAAATAATTACAAGTTTTTTAAATATATATTTCTAGTAAATAATAATATGTTTGGCAAGAATTGAATTCTTTGATGAAGCTTTCTTATTCATTATGGTATCAGGACAGTGATATTGACATTGGCATTTCTAACTTTATACTCCCCCCCCACAAAAAAAGAATTTTAATTCATAAATTAAAAACATGCCCATTATAGCAGGTATGTATATTCATGTATATTCAGGCATGTATGAATGTAACTTTACTACTACTATACATTTTAGGACAAAAATATGTCCTAAATTTTGCCACCCAAAAGAAATTAAATGAATGGATGAATTAATAAACAAACAATCAATTTATACACCTCAGATGGTATTGCTCTTACCAACATCTCAACCTGTGCTGGTCTCTGTGCAGCCCATTGTCTTTCCTGAGCTTTGGTTCTGTGAGGAAACACCAGAGCATCAGCGTTCGGCTGTGGACGTCTGGGCACTGCTGAGATAAGTCTAGCCCTCAGCTGCTCCACATCAACAGGTGCCAGAGAACCAGGTATATTGGTAGACACAGGTAAAGACTTAGCCATCCCAAATAACTTCTGTTTGCCCAGACCTTGCTCTGGCCCTGTCTGGCTCCTGGGTGACCCTTTCTGAAAAGAGTACATGACCAAACTGTCCTCCTGTTTTGTGTTCTTCCCAAAATGTTTCAATTCCTTTTCCTCTGACTTATGTCTGGACGGTAAACTCTTTAAATACAATCAAGAGAACAGCACGTTAGTGACAAACTGCCATTATACAACTGTAAGTTACATTAGACAGTGTTGCTAAGCAACGCGCGGGAAGTTGTTTTGCTTATAAAACTTGTACCAAATTATACAACAACACTGACCAAAATATCAAAATACGGTGCTTTATATCGTTATATATATCATAGGTAACGTTATATCTTTAAGTGTTTTAGTACACTTTAATTAGTCCATTCGTTCGTAGCAAACTAAAAGGCGCACTGACTGACCTGCAACAGACAGCGGCTATACTTACAACATGTGTTTACAAGTCCCAGAGTATGACATGTTAGTCAGGTGCAAACTAAACTAACTACTGCCAAGCATTCATGAAAAGCGACGGCATGTTTATGATTTTAACTCTTCTAAACTCAACAGCTGAGCGGCGGTTAAGCTCTTCTGCTGAGCTGTTTATCGTTACTTAGCAACGAAGTGTACTTTTCACCACTTCCGCTTCAGATGACAGCACTAAACGCATTGCTGAAAATCAGTTCTTTCGAATAATTTATTTTAAAGAACCGACTTTGTGATTATTGTAAGGCAGAACTCAAAAATCATGCGATATTTCAGATTCAGTACTTTCCAGTAAAACTAAATGCAGTCACATACTGCGGTTTCTGACTTATTTTGTATGTATTATTTATGTTTGCTGTAACTGAATGTGTCCCAGATCAGTTTGTAGTATCCATGCCTACAGTTGAGGTCAGAAGTTTGCATACACCTTGCAGAATCTAAAAAATGTTAATCATTTTACCTAAATAAGAGGGGTCAAACAAAATGCATGTTATTTTTTTATTTAGTACTGACATGTAGTCCACAGCAGAAAATAATAGCTGAATTTATGAAAAGTGACCCTGTTTAAAAGTGAATGATCCACAGCTGTTTTTTGTTTGTTTGTTTTATTTTGTTTTTGTTTGTTTGTTTGTTTTTTAACCCTCCGGGGTCTGAGGGTGTTTTGGCACCATGGAGAAGTGTTGACATCCCCTGACATTTGTGCTTTTTTCAGTATCTTAAAAACATATTAATGGCTAAAGTCTGATTACATTGTAATAAGCCCACAAACTGGGCTACAATAATATGCAAGCAACATTAATGTACATGTTTGTGTTTTTGGGAAAACAACATTTATGCGTGGTTAGTGAAAAACTTAAATGTTTAAGTCACTGAAATAAGGCTTTAGAGAACTGGATGTGGTAAGCTAGAGTTTTTTTCTACAAGATGATGTAAAAATCATCTCATTCACTCGTTTATAGAAAACATATAAAACTCATGATAGTTTTTCATGAGTCCTTTTTTTTTTTGTCCTGAACAGTTAAACTGCCTGCTGTTCTTCAGAAAAGTCCTTCTAATCCTTTTAATTTTTTTTTCTTGTTGTTTTTATTTTTGTCTTTTTGTTTTAGCATTTTTGTATATTTGAACTCTTTCCAACAATGACTATGATTTTGAGATCCATCATTTCACACCGAGAACAACTGAAGGACTCATATGCAATGCTAATTAATTAATGCCATTCCTAGTAGTATAAAAACTCTATTGAAAGGAGAGCAAACCTTTAATCCTGTTTCTATATATAACAATTCTGTCTCAGTAGAAGGGATTTTGATTGTTGAGGACAAATTCAATAACCGCTTTGTTTGAAATTATATCAACAGAAAATCTATTACAGCGTCCTTTAACTGGTTACTTGTAAGTGAACATTTTTCTTTATTTCTTTTTTTTCAGTAAGCATTTTTCAGTATAGAAAAAAAAAAGAAAAAAAAAACTCACACAGCAAAAATGATTAGAATTTTATTTGTGATTTTTATTTTATTTTTAAGGCAAATTCACTTCACAATGATAGAGGCAAAAAAAGCTCACACAGCAAAAATGATTAGAATTTTATTTGTGATTTTTATTTTATTTTTAAGGCAAATTCACTTCACATCAACGCAGCGTGACACGACACAACATGACAAATGTTGCATCCGGTGTAGACACCATTATAATCTGGATGTGGTGCGGCGCAATGTGTCACGACAAATCCTGGACAGTGGACCGATCCCTTATTCAACGGAGCTTCCCCCTGGCCTGTAAGGGGGAGAGGCGCTTACATGTTTCCTGGATGCAGACTTTAATAGACTGCACTATGGGCACACAGCTGATCTGTCCCGCCCAGAGTTCTGCACCAGAGCTAGGAACCAATCGGACAAATAGAAAGGCCAAGATGTCACAGTTGTTTTGTTGTTCTTTAATATAGTTTTGGTACAATTTGCTTAGTTAATTTCAGATTCTTATTTGTTAACAAATATTATTTGTCTGATTTTTTTGGCAACCTAGGATGTGTCTTGTGTCCCACCCGCCACAACCTTACAGGACACACCCTAGTCCTATCTCCAAGTGTTTCCTCTGGGGTGAACTCACAACCTCGCCCAAATTTTCCAGGTGGCCAAGGTGTGCAATGCGCAGAGTTATACTCTTGGCCCATTGCTCGACCGCCCTGTCCAGAGGTCTGCACCAGAGCTTCCCTGGCCTGTAAGGGTGGCCTCTCCCTAAATGCACAGGCGCTTACAGGTTTCCTGGATGCAGACTATAACAGACTGCACTATGGGCACATAGCTGATCTGTCCCGCCCAGAGTTCTGCACCGGAGCTAGGAGTCAGTCCGACAAAAAGAAAAGCCAATTTTTTGTACAGTTTGCTTAGTTAATTTCAGATTCATATTTGTTAACAAATATTATTTGTCGGGGGGTTTTGGCAACCTAGGATGTGTCCTGTGTCCCACCCACCGCAACCTTACAGGACACACTCTAGTCCTAACTCCAAATGTTTCCTCTGGGGTGAACTCACAACCTTGCCCAAATTTTCCAGGTGACCAAGGTGTGCAAGTTGCACTCTTGGTCCATTGCCTGCTGCCCCATCCAGAGGTTCTTGCTTCCCTGGCCTGTAAGGGTGGCCTCTCCCTAAATGCACAGGCACTTATGGGTTGCTTGGATGCAGACTTTACTGTAGTATGGGCACATAGCTGATCTGTCCCGCCCAGAGATTGACACCGGAGCTAGGAACCAATCTGACAAAATGAAAGGCCAATTTGCTACAGGGAATTTTTTTTTTAATTGTTTAAAAAAATTATTTTTTGTCATTTTTTGGCAACCTAGGGTGCACCCTGTGTCCCACCCACCACAACCTTACTGGACACACCCTAACTCCATGTGCGTAACTGGGGTGAACTGACAGCATCGCCCTTTGCCCGTGGAAGCACTTAAAACTTCTTTTAAGTTCTTTTAAGTCAGGGGTCACCAGATCCTGTCCTGGAGGGCCGGTGTCCCTGCAGAGTTTAGCTCCAACTCTAATCAAACACACCTGAACCAGCTAATCAAGGTCTTACTAGGTATACTTGAAACTTCCAGGAGGGTGTGTTGAGGAAAGTTGGAGGTAAACTCTGCAGGACACCGGCCCTCCAGGAACAAGTTTGGTGACCCCTGTTTTAAGTTCTTTTAAATCTTACCTGTTGGCGACTCTTCTGTCATCTGTCGTGGTCTCTTCTTTCTGATGATAGTCACTTACCTGCAGAAATCTTGACTTGATATTGTAGAGATGTTGTATCACATGCTGGTGTGTGTGTACAAATGTAAATGTGATTTATAAATTCAAGGATTCACTTCAGTTTGTAAGAAAATAATATCTGACAACTACTTATACCCATGCTTAAAGCTAGTCTTATTTAATTTATTAATATTTTAAGAAATTATTTTAATTTTAATTTATTAATATTTAATGTTTTTTTAGTTTGCTTTTATTTAAAATCTTATTTGTGAGTGACTCTTGTCATCTGCCATGGTGTCTTCTTTCTTAAGACAATTACATGCTTGCAGAAGCATTGAGCTGATACTGTTATTTTACACACTGCTGTGTATTAATGTAACTTTGATTTACTTTTTTCAGGATTCAGTTCGAAAATATGTAAGTCATCAGACAGCTATACTTATAACTAAGCTCATATTTTTTCCCCTTTCTTTTAAAATCTTACCTGTTGGTGACTCTTCTGTCATCTGTTGTGGTCTCCACTTTCTGAAGATGATGATTTGTCTGCAGAAGTCATGATTTGATATAGTAGAGATGTTATTTTCACACTTTCCACTTGAAATCCTTGTACTTCATTTCTTAACTGATTCTGCTTGACCAGGAATTCAGAATTCCATGATGTCATAATGGGTGAAAGCTGATTGGTTGAGAGTGTATCTGTGCAGGAGTGCTGCATTTAAAGACAGTGTTTATTATTTATAATTGTGGGGTTTTTTATGCCCTTGGCTCCTGGTTTTCATGTAGCACAAACATTTGCTAATAAAACTGGTGCTGGTGCTCTCAAGAGCCTTCAGAATTCACTTTCCCAACATTGTTTTTTATTGCAGTGGGGTGTTTCCATTTACTGCTCTCTGGTGCACTGAGATTTTTCTTTAGACCACACACAATATATCTCTTCTCATGCAAAAATTTTAATGTCTAAATAATAAGTTGTTGATGAGAATGACTCTTGGTAAATTCAAAGTAGAAGTTTAGCGGATGATACCTATTCTCCTTTCACAATCACTAACACTTTTCTCTGTTATAACTCCGTGGTACTTTACCTGCTGACCCCAGCATGTTAATTCGGTATAGTTGCCCCCCATGCCGGGATGTGGTGGTCTGTAGGTGTGCGGCCGAGTAGTCGTAAATGACCAGTGTGGTGTTGCGTGTTGTGTGGTGGTGGGGGGTATGACACAGTGATTGACCACAGGGGGACGGGGTGGTTATTCACTCCAACCAAAAGAGCTTTAATGGTTTATAGCAATCCCACCCGACCCCGCCCTTCCTTAGTAATAGTTGTTAATCACAGTTAACACCTGCTATAAACCATAATCATGAGTAGACAGAAATCAAATACATATTCATAGTATGAGGAAAATAAATTACCATAGCGTTCATAATACATTAAATGATACTGAATGAAATGCAAAAGCTGAAACTGAATGATTACTGTATTGTTGTTGTCTTGATTAAAAAACTTGTGATGCAGCATCCAAAGACTTCATTGCATGTTTACATACATTTGAAAATATAGTAGACAGAACACAAAAACAAATAAATCTTCCATGGACTGGACTGCTGTGGACTGTAGACCAATGATAGGCCTACACAATGACATGGAAATCAGTGGCATAGCAAGTCAGCCCTGGGCCCATATGCAAAATCATTTGTTGAACTGGTTAAAATCAGAAAAACAGAAAGAAAAAAGATCTTATTAATATTGTGAGCTATATAAATGATCATAAATCAATACCAGCTATAAAAAAGTAAAGTATTCAGAAGCACAGAATCACAAAGCAAACATCTCTTTAATTTTTTTCAACAGCTGTAAGCACCACATAGAAAAGAAAGAATAAACGCCCAAATAAATAGATCAAGATATTAAGTAAAAGGTGACATGTGCTTTGCTGGACATCAGTAGCAACCTTTTTTTTTTTATTTGGCATTTATACCATTTTAAGCTCAATGCTAATAGTGTCAGTGACTAGGAATGGTGCATGACAAGACAAATCATTTACAAAACAAGCATGCAAGTGAAATTAGTCTCAGCAGTGTTGGGGTGGAAATTACAAGATTACGATGCTACAGAATACCATTTGAGGCTAGAAAAACCTCTGAAATATAACAGGAAAAACTTCTAATTTAGAAAAACATTCTTGTCCCTGACATATGAGACCACAGTATTTCTGTCACTTTTAAAAATCATGATCTCACTGATGTACAATCTTCAAACCCATTTAAAACAGCCCGTCTTGTTATTTAAGGGCTCTCCATTCCTTGATTAGTTGGCTTTACTGCGTGTTTCAGAGTTCCTGGTGAAGGTTCGAGGGCTAATATGGGCGATATAATCCGTCTGGAATCGAGAATTTGGTGTGCGTCGCCTTTTCCTTTCACCTTGTGTGGTGAAGAACGCATCCTGGAAACGCATGCTGGACGCCGTTGACTGCAAAGCACACAATTCAAAATATGTAAATCAAACTAAAATATTTTGAGTACAAAATATGGACCTTATGTAGCTCCGCTCCTTTTCAGCACTGCGCTAGTTGTCTTCTGTCTTCTGTTCATCTTTGGAACACAAATGAAGGTTATTTTTAATATTTTCTCATCACTGTTGCCTATCCATTACAAGTCCAAACAATCAATCCAAGCACTTTTCAAGCTTCAAAAAGTAAAAGTAACCCATAAGAAGTGGCTTAACCCAGGTTTAATTGAGAGAATATTAAAAATTATAAAAAGAAATTTAAAAATATCTTCTTTTGTGTTCCATAGACAAACATTCTTATTTGTTTGGAATCACATGAAAGTGAGTAAATGATGACAGTTTTCATTTTTGGTGAACTATAATGAACTATAGTACAACAGTTTGTACTACATAGTATAATGAACTATAAAACTATAATAGTAAGTAAGAACTCACCAAACGACCTTTGACTTTTTTGGGTAGGTCTTCATCCAGCGTATAAATGTCTTCTCTCTTTGCCAGTACTTGGGATCCATCTTCAAATTCCACCTACAAACAAGAACACAAGACAAACCATGAACTATTATTAGGGTAGCAGTAGAGCAGCAGTAAATGAGAGAATATGACTATGAATATGCATACCTGATACATATATGACGTGTTAGAGCCAAGGTATTTGGCTCCATAAAAAAGTCCATCAGGCCACTTCACCTGAACAGCCTCCCCCACTTCAGGAGGTCCAAGCTGGGCACAATCTCTGCTCTGCAGGGCAAAAAAAGAACAGATTTCACTTATATGTCAGGATGCCAATCTAAAAATAATATGCTAATAATGTATATACTAATGCATGAAAAAACATGTAGCCTTGAACTTTCTGTGAAAATTAAAGAAGTCCACTACCAGAACAAAGATTTACAGATAATGTACTCACCGCCTTGTCATCCAAAATGTCTTTCTTTCTTTAGTTGTAAAGAAATTATGTTTTTTAAAGGGAAAACATTTCAGCATTTTTCTCCATATAATGGACTGCTATGGTGCCCCGAGTTTGAACTTCCAAAATGCAGTTTAAATGTGCCTTCCAACAATCCCAAATGTGGATGTAAACGATCCCAGCCAAGGATGAAGGATCTTTTCTAGCGAAACGATGGGTTATTTTCATTAAAAAAAAATACAATTCAAACACTTTTTAATCTCAAACGCTCATCTAGTCTTGCTCTGCTTCAACTCTGTGTACTCTGGCTCAAGACAGTTAGGGTCTGTCGAAAAAATCCAATCGTATTTTCTCCCTCAATTTCAAAAATCATCCTACATCTCTGCAGAAGTACCGACCCAGTCTTTGCAAACACCCTCAACAAAAAAGGTAAAACAGCGATATAAGGCGATTTTGAAGTTGAGGGAGAACACAAGATGAGCGTTTTTCGATATACCCTAACTGTCATGAACCGAAAAATAACAGAGTCCAGGCAGAATAAGACAAGTTTCGCTAGATAAGACCCTTCTTCCTTGGCTGAGATCATTTACAACTACATTTGGGATCGTTTGAAGCTGCATTTAAACTGCATTTTGGAAGTTCAAACTTGGGGCACCATAGAAGTCCACTATATGGAGAAAAATGCTGAAATGTTTTCCTCAAAAAACAATTTCTTTACAATTGAAGAAAGAAAGACATGAACATCTTGGATGACAAGGGTTGAGTACATTATCTGTAAATCATTGTTCTGGTAGTGGACTTCTCCTTTAAGAGGCTGTCGACTTTGAAAGCATATACTGTACTTTTCAGTTCGCTGAAAATGAGCCACAAGATATTCATTAGTACAACTAATGGCTAGCATCGTTAGAAACACTCACCACAATGTCTTCAGGGAATGTATCATTGCTGAATGAGCCATCATCAAACATGACCTCATAAAACGTTTGGGCCATAACCTGGGTAACACGTGAGCTGTAGTAACGAAGATTTTTGTGTTTGGAGATCACCGTCTGGCCCACTTCTAATTCGCTTTTGCTAACTTTCACTTTCTGCAGGGAGAAGAAAGATTTTTTAATGATGATAATGGGTCAATTATGTGACATTTTCTCTGTCTGAATTTGTTCTCATTTAAAGTAATTTCACTATAAACTAGGGCTGTCGAACGATTAAATCGCATCCAAAATAAAAGTTAATGATTACATACTATATCATCACCTTAGAATTATGAAGTTCTATCTGACATTCTTGTCAAAATTGAGTTATTCACATTCTTTTTCGGTGGCAACTTATTTACATTATGTTTCTTTTCTAAGCTGTGTACATTTTGGGCCTTTTTTTTAGAAAACAAAAATGGTTCTATCTACAGAAGTCTATGGAACGCAAAACTTTGAAGCTCAATATCTCAAAAGTACTCAGAATGCAGATAGAACCTTATAATAAACCCCTAAAAGGCAATGTGTGTGTACTGTGTATATGTATTGTGTATATATAAATACACACACATACATGTATGTATTTAAAAAAATATATATTTATATGTATATGTATTTATACTTGTATATAATTTAGATTATTAATTAAATATAAATATTTTATATATAAATCTAAAATATTTTTCCTTAATATATACATGTGTGTGTGTTTATATATAATGAATATACACAGTACACACACATATAGCATGCAAAATAAACTTTTATTTTGGATGCGATTAATCGTGATTAATTGTTTGACAGCCCCACTATAAATATAAAACATTCACAAAAGTTTGGGGTCAGTAAATCTTTTTTTTTTTAATTATTAACCCATATCAGCATATTAGAATGAATTCAGAAGCATCTTGTGACACTGAAGACTGGAGTGATGAAAATTCAGCTTTGTCATCACAGGAATCATAAAATAAAATAAAATAAAATAAAATAAAATAAATAGTTATTTCAAATTGCAATTATATTTGAAGTATTAATGTGAAAAATAGTATAATTAGTTTGCCATAATTGTATTATTTTAATAAAAAAATAATAAATAATTTTTAAATTATATGGCTAACTATAATTTAAGTCAGTTTGTCACATGACAGTTTTAGACCATAAAACAGAAATGTATATCAATGTCAGGAGCCTGTAAAATCAAGATGTTAATGTATGTCAAGGTCAGTAAGTGAATTTATGAGATTAAAAAAAATAAAATAAACAAATAAAAAATAAAAAATTCTATTCAATGTCTATGGTAAGGTGTTCTTTTTTTAGTTTCCTGGTTAAACACAACTTAAAAAATACTCACAGCACTGGAGCTCCGTGATTGGTGCCTGTGACAGGTGATGAAAACCACATACGGCCAATCGTCAGGCTCCATGGGCACTCCAGCCGCATGTGCACAAGTGACATGGAATGAGGTTGGACAACGACCACATGAGCACTGAATACATGCTCCAGACAGCTTCTTTATCCTGTTACGGCAATATATACACTTCTACAAATAGAGAGAGAGAGAGAGATGATAGAGTACACAGATGATAACACTGTCTAAACATGGAAACAGCAGTGTGGGAAACATTCATATTAGTTTTAGTACTTCACTGGTGTGTCAAAAGACATCAAATTGCTCAGCTTTGATGGGCTATTAAGATTTTTGAACTTATCTGTAATTTTTACCATCTATGAATGCGTATGTGTGCGTGTTTATGACTCACCAGTTTATATCTCTGTACAGGTATGGCACTGATGTCAATAGGAGCCCTCTTCACCACGTCAATGAACTTCACCTCAGGGAGACCCACAGCACACATTACATGGGCCCATCTACAGGATATATAATTCATGAGACACTTACATTCAGCCCGACTGAATTCTTATTTGCCTATAATTTGAAATACCAGACAATTTGTGTAAAAAGGTACTCAGTCTTCTGCTCTGTTTTGCATTTAGTACAATACTACATTAGTGCTAATGAATAAAAAAAGATTACCTGTCATCTGTGGTTCTTTTTAATGCACCTCCCCTTAGGTTACACAAACAGCATCCCTGGTATAGAACACACACACAAACAGAAACAGTCCAAAAAACGTAAAAAAAAAACGTAAGTAGCCCATACATGATACTGGTACAGAAAACAGTAAATGATTGAATTATTACATACAGCTGCCAGGTCTCCGCTCACACATCGGTCACATGTCCACACTGGACTAACATCATGAGCAGCAACACCGTAGCAACCTATGGACCAATCAAACCAAACTGTTACATTGTCTACTATGCCAAGCTATGTTTTTGTGTGTTTACTTAAGATAGCAATTATAAATAGTAAGATGCGTTAACACTTCTTTAACACATATACCAAGGAATTGTTTATAAAAGGTCTGAAATTATGGGTCTATTGTATTCTATTAACAGCCCTATTTTCAAACCATTTTGGAACATTATTGTGAAAAGAACCATAAAAAAGAAAAAAAGTAAATTTAATAAAAATATTCCCCTTCGACATTATTCATCTAACATTTAGCAGAAAAAATATTAAATTTAAATCAATTTAATTCAAAGTAAAGATTTTCAGAAATTACTATGATCTGCTTTAGTACAATGGTACAATATAAAGCCAATTATTTATTTTAGCAATAGCTTGCTGTCTTAATAATCAAAGTCAAACGATCGATTAATATTTTTATCATAGATTATAAATGGGTCTTTACACATGAAATGAATACTTTATAAGTTAATATATTTAACTTATGCATTTAATACATTATATACAACTAGCATTTGAATGTATTGAGTAAGTTTTTTTAAGAAATTAATACTTTTGTTCAGCAAGTGTGCATTAAATTAATCAAAAGTGGCAGTAAAGTCTCACACTGTTACAGAATATTTCTATTTTCAATAAATGCTGTTCTTTTAAACTTTCTATTCAAAGAATCCTGAAAATAAAAGTGTGACCACAAAATGATTAAGCAGCACATCTATTTTCAACATTGATAATACTAAATATTTCTTGAACATCAAATCATCATATTAGCATGATTTCTGAAGGATCATGTAACACTAAAGACTAGTAATGACTGCTGAAAATTCCATTGTGCCATCACAATAATAAATTAAACTTTAAAATAAACTCAAATAGAAAACAGTTATTTAAAACTATAATAATATTTCACAATATAAAAATCCTGCAGACTTTTTTAAACGGTAGTGTAATATATATACTTATTAAATTACAGTGATAAATAATAAATTATTTTTTCATGTGTTAGGTTTGACAGGGACATACTTGCATGAACTTGAACACAGCAGCTATTACAGGCCACAAGAGGACTGGATCCATCCTCCTCCAGTAGCGTGTTTAAGGGACATGGGCCCTCCTGGTAGGCAAAGCAGATTTCAGGGATCAAAGGTCGTGATCTCAAGCCCACCTCCTGTGAACATGACCCCTGAGACTCTGCGGCAGCGCTCATCAAAACATCATGCCTTCTATCCTCTAAATTGTCAGGCTGTGAGAGCAAAAACAAAAGTTTGAAATATTTGTGATACAAAGCACAAACAAACAAATCAGTACATAGCAATTAGCGCATAAGTTACCTGATAGTATGGCATGAAAAGGGTGCAGACAGCACAGTGTGGAGCAGTTTTAGCTGCAGATGTGTTATACTCTCGTTCATACTGAAAATTAGTTTTTCTGTGTTGCCACAGATGCACCAAAGGTTTTGCCCATTCCTCAGTTTCTGGCTCCTCCTCTTTAGTTGCACACTCCTCTAAAGTCTCTGAGACACACAAACAAATCAATATTTACTCTAAGACTGTCAGTTTAGTATGATTAATTGTATAACTTCACACAGCTTCTTAAAAGCATGTGCGCATGGTGTGAAACTGAAAAACAACAGGAAAGACGTCAACCTGCACGTGTACATAGATGAATAATAAAAGTAAAAAAAGGGCAAAAAACAACAATATAATATTAGTGCATTTTTTTGTAATGACAGCATTTAATAAAGATAAATATTCAGGAGTCAGGACTTGTAATTTATTCAAGCATTATAATGTCACTAATAAGAGTACTAATACAACAGCTATTAAAATGTGTATAATTCCTATTCCTAATTCGTTCAAATAAGAGTTTATGGCTCATAATAAAATTAAAGCGGTTAAACATTCACCATCGTCGCTGGCAGCCTGCTGTTTCACAGCACTTGGCACTGCTCTTGCCGTGGGTTTTCTGAGGGGGTGACGCCAACTCTTAGTTGTCTTCTTAACAGTTTGCATGTGATACTGTGAGCAAAACAGAGAAAGAGACAAATGAGGTCAGTAAGAGAGAGAGATGCTATCCAAAAATATAAAATACTGTTGCTGCCTTTATTGTGCATGTGTGTATACATTTATTTATGCTTTGACACTGTTAAGCTTTGCTTACAATGTGTTAAGGTGTGAACAGCAGCTAAGTAAGTGAGTGTTCCGGATTCACAACAGGTGTAAATTAATATAAACATGTGGTCAGATTTTAATACTTTTAATTAATACTTTTATTTAACAAGGGTGCATTAAATTGATCAAGTCACAGTAAAGACTCACATTTTTACAAAAAAAAAATATTTTGAACATTGAACTTTTCTATTTTATATATATAATATATATACGAAATAAAAAAATATATATATAAAAACAATAATATACCTAAAATGTCTTTAAAAATTTTTAAAAAGCCCACCAGTGTCTGTGCTTGTAATTTGTATGCAAAATTTAGTTTGAGATTAGTCAAAAAAAAAAAAAAATGACATGGCAAATCAAAACACATTTGTTAATAAACATGCAGGTAAAAATTTACTGCGAGCAGGTTCATCCTGTATATAATGCTTAAAATTGAAACCAAGCAATCAGCAAAATGTCTTGTCACCACAGTCACTGTTCGTTAGGTCAGAAGCTCAGAACTATATAGTTGAGAGGACATATTGCTTGGTATAGCACCAGAACTCACTGTACAAACTTCCCCTGGCTCCAGGCCCGTTTCCACATACTCAGGGTCACTCATCGCATTCTCCTCACTGGATTCACTGCTGCTGTCAGCACCTTTATCTCCTGATTCGCACGAATCAGAGTCACTCACAGACCCATCATGCTCTGACTTTGCACCTTCGTAATACTCCTGAGCTTTAAACTCTTCCTCCTGAGGTTCCTGAGAGCCTGCTTGCTCACTGAGCACACAAGCTTCAGCTGGTTCCAACTCCATGTTCTCCTGCTTCAAATCTGGAGGTGCATTTGGAGCCATGTCTGCATCAGAGCACTGCATGGGAATGGGCTCCAGGTTGGTCCAGGTCTGAGTGCATGGTGAAGAGTTTGGAGAATCAGGGAACTTATCTGGTTGGCAACCTGATTCGGACCACATGGTGTAAGATAGCGATTCATGTGTATAATCTGTAAGACTGCTCACACCTGTGGTGAGACCTACTACCAGCTCAGGCTGCAAGCTCTCAATGAGCACTGCGGGATTCTGTGAGCTGAGGTTTTTCCAAATGGTGAAGGGTTTAGACTCCACAAAGGAGCCCTGGGAGGATGTGAGAGAGCTTGAGTGCTCTTCAAGACACAAAGAATTTTGTTTGTCCTCTCTTTCCATTTCAGAGTCACGGGTGTCCATTAAATCTGCTACGGTAGAACACTGTAAAATATTGTGAGTAGTGATTTTAAAGTGTGAAATGGACTCATTTTGAGTGTTTTGGTCTGTGGATGGGTTTGTGTGTTCATGTCTTTCCTGTTTGGACTCCTCTGGTAGTCCCCATTGTGGAACCAAGGAAGAAGAAGCTGCTTTTGCTATAAAGGTGTCTGAGATTGAGTTTTGTGATTGGCTTACACCTTCTTGCGGTGCAACAAAGGGCCAATCGGGACAAGGTCTTTCAGAACAAGTCCCCACATCATCTGTTATAACAGGAGGTGAGTGTAATTTTTCCAGATGGAGAACAGGTGCATTACTGTTTGGACTGTGAGGTCTTGTGGTGTCAGGTCGGACAGCGAGAGTCAGCGAGGGCATTTCAGGTGCGAGAGATTGAGGATTGGCTCTTTCTTCTATGAGCTCGGGCATCAGAAGAGGCATTTCACAAAACGGAGTAGTCTGGATTTCTGAGTTTGTTCTGTTTTCTGAGGTTTGTGAACCCTGAAGAGCAGAGTCTAGACGGATCGAGCTTCGCTCTTTGTAAAGTGCTGATGTGCCACAATCGATGCTGCTCTCAGTTAAGATATCGGCGACCGTCTCTTCTGTTTCAATTTTAGCTTGTTGGGAATCAGTTTCTGAAAATAAAACCACAGCACCAGTGGAATTAAGTCTCGGTGAATGGGTCACAGGAATAGAAGGAGCACTTGTTTCTGAGACAGATTCACAGTTTAATGTTTGATTAGGACTTTCAGCAGTTCTTTCGGAGCCCAGAGTCACATTCACAGTGACGTTGCTCTCTGAGGTTGGTTCAGGTCCAGGCTGTGCAATGGAGTTTGTGTTTGTGGATACTCGACCTTTATCGAAAATTAAAGATGTCTCGGAGCTTGAGTGACCTGGATCGGGGTCACTCTCTCTGGATGTGGGGCTGAGTGGAGGGGTCGAGAGTCGCTCAAAGGAAGCATCTGTAACTTGTTTGGTGGAGTGAGCCAGCAAGTCATTCTCCACTCTTGTTACTTTAACAACACACATCTGCCGACATGGACCAGCGAGCCCTAAAAATAGACAAAACAAGTGTCACGAAACAATAAAACAGAGACATAAACAGATATGTAGTTGTAGCATACACTACCATTCTAAAGTTTGGGTAATTGTAATGCTTATGCTCATACATATTCAAAAATACAGCAAAAACAGTAATATTGTAAAATATATTTACAATTTAAAATAACTGTTTTCTATTAAATTGTGACGTTTTATTTCACAATTCTAACTTTTTTTTCCTCAGAATTTCATGAAACATACTTGCAGTTCTGACTTTTTTCTCAGGATTGTGACATAAACTCAAAATATCAAGTTATAAAGTCAGAATTCTGAGATATAAACTCACAATCGCAAGCTTTAAAGTCAGAATTGCAAGATATAAACAATTCTGACTTTTTTTCTCAGAACTGCATGATACAAACTTGCAATTCTTTTTTTTTTTTGCAGAATTGAGAGATATAAACTCAGTTGCGAGTTATAAAGTCAGAATTATGAGATACAAACTTACAATTCTGACATTTTTCTCAGAATTTTGAGTTATGAAGTTTTAGAGTTTAAAGTCAGAACTATATGATATAAACTCACAGTTGTGAGTTATAAAGTCAGAATAGAGAGATATAAACTCACAATTCAGAATTTTTTTCCCAGAACTGCAACTTAATTTCTCAGAATTGCTAAATGTAAACTTGCAATTGCGAGAAAAAAAAAAACAGATTTCTGAGATAAAAAGTATTACTTTTTTACATTTACATTTTTTATTCAGTGGCAGAAACAGGCTTCCATAGTTTTCCTATTTAATATACTTTTATATGCTTTCATTCCAGTGATGGCAAAGCCGAATTTTTAGCAGCCTTAAATCATTTTAATATGCTAAAACATTTCTTATAATTGTCAGTGTTGAAAACATTTGTGCTGCTGCTCAATATTTTTGTGGAATCTGTGACATTTTTTAGAATTCTTTGCTGAATATAAAAATATTATACTGTCTTTTACTACTACACAAACAATGTCTTTAATGTGAGTGTGTTATCAGATCGCATCAAATTATTTTTGAGAATTAATGGCACATAAAATAAATATGAAAATGTATTTACAAGTATTTTTGAATCAGAGAACAACTGCAAATAGTTCAAAAGCAGCATGTGTTTGGGCAATGTATTGTAAGCTTACAAAAATAATACCAATATACCAGACTTTTAATTCACCTGAGTACTGTGATTCTTTCTCCTGTTTTTCTGGGTCTTCCTTATCCTTGTTTTTTGATGTTAAAGCTGCCCCTCTACTCCTGCGACTAACCCCCTTCACTGGTGCAGTGTCCACAGTCTTCAGTCGTTTGGAGCATGCACGTGGATAATGGAGACTGTTGATACAAAAAGATAAATCATCCACTGTCCAAGATTATGAACTGGGTCTACCAGTTAACAGCATTTTTGTTTCAAATAACATCTACTGCGATTGACCTCTGCATTAAAGATGTTCTCCATATAGTGAACTTCAATGAGGATCAGCAGATTGAAGGTCCAAATTGGAGTTTTATAGCAGCTTAAAAAAAGAGTTCTACACAATCCCAGGCAAAGAAAAAAAAGGGTCTTATCCAGTGAAACATCTGGTCATTTTCTAAAAAAAAATGTATATACTTTTTAACCACAAATAGTCATCTTGCACTAGCTCTGCGATGTGCATCTACATCTTCATGCATTATGTAATCATGTTGGAAAGGTCACACATTGGTTAGTTCTTCGTCTAGGTACTTTGGTTCAAATCTCATTTTCTCCTCCTGACATCGTTGTTTTACCTTTTTTGTAAAGGGACTTTCTTTGCATGGTTGCTTTGTAAACACTGGGTTGGTAGTTCCGGACCTTTCCAACGTGACTACATAATGCATGAAGTCATGGACGCAGAGCGAGCGCAAGTAGAAGCTAGAGTAGAAGCTGCACTGAAACTGCAGACCTTTAGACCTTCAACCTGCTGAAGTCCACTATATAGAGAAAAATCCTGGAATGTTTTCCTTAATTTCTATTTGACTGAAAAAAGAAAGACATGAACATCTTGGATGACATAGGGGTGAGTAAATTAAATTTTAATTCTGGAGTGAACTAATCCTTTAACTATACTAAAGCAGAGGGAGGAGTTAAAGGGTCTTAAGCAGACTTATAACCCAAGCTGCTCAGCAAATGTCTCTTCAAACTGTCATTCCTTCATGACAGCAGTTGGCCTGAAAGAAAAAGCTGACTATAGAATGTACCCCTTGTTGAAACCCTGTAATACCTTGTGGTGGAGGGTGTTTTTCTGCGACGTCTCTGAAGCCAGCTCTGCAGCTCTGGAGTGGTGCTGGGTGTGGCCAAGGTGTGATCCAACGGACATGAGTCTTTGCCTTGTGTCCAAGCCTGATAGCGATCCGGCTGGAATCTTCTGACAAACGGATCCATTGAGATCTTCACCATGTCCTTACTGCATGTACACTGCAAGAGGACAGGTTTTCCACAAAAATGTCAAATGTTCAGCAGCTGCAGATGAAAGTAAAATGAAGGTGGTAGATTTACATCAGCAACAGCTGTTATTAAGTGCTTCTTAGTACCTGCGTAGCAACCTTTCCATAATCGATCCACCGGATACTAGCGAAATTGGTGGATTCAGCACAGTTGAAGCCGTGGTTGAAGCCAGCGTGGTAGCCATAGGGAAATGTGATCATGAACTCCCCCGCTTCCTGTGTTATCTGTAATAATATATCAGTTTATTGTAAATACATAAGAGTAGTACTGAGACACCGCAACATTATTCTTAAAACTAAAATAGTTCAGAAAATTGATTATAAAAGACTGGATTGCCTTATCAAATGGTATGCTGTATTTCTTTAGTACAGAGGGGGATATCAGTGTCATCTTGTGTCTCAGGAACGCCTCACAGCTTTTAAAGCTGTTAGGAAAGAAACCTAAAGACAAAGACACATTTATCACACCCAATACAACACAGAGGAATAAATTATATGCAGATTTAGATTCAAATTATATGCAGCTAGATATACTTGGGGTCCTGGCCAGGATATCTAAATTGCCTAACATGTCTGGGTTTTTGACTTTGTTTTCTTATTGATGTGCTCTTTACGTTCTCTGCACACCTACACGCTTTTGGTCAAACTACTTTTGAGTTTGTTACCTTCAGCAAGTATAAAAACAATAGGAAAACTAAGCCAAAACCTGGACATTTTAGGTAATTTAGAAATCCCAGCCAGGACATATCTAGGAAAAAGAGGACATATGGTTAATCTACTGTATATATATATATATATATATATATATATACATATATTGTATACAAGCAAGCAAGCATGCAAAAATATATTTAAAAAAATAATCATAATTTTGGGATGTCAACATACTGCACATTCCTTCAAAAGACTACTTCATAGTTTTACTTTAAAGTTTTTACCTATAGCAAGACGCTCCAATCTCTTCCCATGTTCTGGAGGGATGGCATACCTGTGAAATTGGTATTTATTTACTTATTTTATTTTTTTAAAAAAATGGCAGAATTCCAGGTCCTCAGAGGTAGATGAAGGTAGATGAAGAAAGAAGTCCAAACAGATATATGCATACTAGTGCTGTCAGATGATTAATCGCGTTTAATCGCATACAAAATAAAAGTTTGATATATGTGTATGTACTGTGTGTAATTATTATGTATATATAAATACAAACACATTCATGTATATATTTAAGAAGCATTTACAAGTATATGTATTTATTATAATTTTTATATAATTTATATTATATATAAATAAAAATATTTTTTACATAAATAACATATTTCTCTTAAATATATACATAATTTGTGTGTATTTATATACACAATAATTACACACAGTACACACACATATATTAGGCAAACTCAAACTTTTATTTTGCATGCAATTAATCTTGATTAATCGTTTGACATCCCTACTGCATACTCAAGAAACACAGAAAACCACAGTAAGTCCTACCAGGATTTAGGTTCCCCAAAGTGCAGGTAGTTGATGCTGTAGAGGTCCATGTCCTCCGTGTGCCAAGAGAAGCTGGTTTTCCACATTCCAAAGTACAGATAGGGTGTGTTTACACCCTGAATGGACACTCCACAATCCTCTTCAATCACATCCAAGATTGAGTTCAAGTGCCCGATGTTCCACTCTTCAATGTCCTGAGATAAGAGGAGCAAACATTATCTCAACTATTACCTGCTTAACAGTTTACAGCACAAAAGGAAAGTACCATGGCAATACCAAGATGTTTTGGCTATTTTTTCCCCTTATTATTTCACAAATGATTAATGAATATTTTTTGGTGTTATTATTTTTTTTTTTTAGGTTTATTTTCAGAATTATCTTAAAATACCATGTAAATATTCTGGTAATTCATTATTACAATCATTCATGACATATATCAAAGCAGTGGAATTGCATAATACTCAATAATTATTTTTGATCACAGCAAAAGAATAACTGACAAAAAAAAAAAAAAAAATCAAATAAATAGCAAAAAATATGCCATTATGCACACTTCTTTACTGAATTTTGAAGGGATAGTTCAGCCAAAAATTAAATTCTGTCATTAATTACTCACCGACATGTCGTTCCAAACCCTTAAGACCTTTGTTCATCTTCGGAACACAAATTAAGATATTTTAATGAAATCCGAGAGCTTTCTGACCCTCTATAGACAGCAATGCAACTGACATGTTCAAGGCCAAGAAAGGTAGTAAGGAAAATTGTTAAAATTGTCCATGTGACATCAGTGAGTCGACAAAGAGTATGACTTTTTTGCCCAGCCTTACTTATTTGAACCAGAATATACAGACAATGAACTAAGAGCTAAGAAGCTGTTAAAGCTGTTATTTTTGTTTTCTTTGCACACAAAAAAGGATTCTCACAGCTTCACACATTATGTTTAAAACAACAGATGTCACATGGACTATTTTAACGATGTCACTACCTTTCTGGGCCTTGAACGCATCAGTTGCGTTGCTGTCTATGCAGGGTCAGAAAACTCTCAGATCAAAAATATCTTAATCAAAGGTCTTACGGGTTTGGAACGACATGACAGAGAGTACTTAATGACAAAATTATTTTTTGGGTCAACTATCCCTTAAACCTTAAATATTTATAATAATAATAACCAATTAAATTTAAAAAATGGTATGAGGCTTTCAAGTATTTCTTGAATAAATAAACATTGCTTAAAGTTGTTAAGTAATTAACCAAGTAAACAGTCAACTGCAACCAGCCACCACCAAGAACACTGTGTTATCCTTTGTTATAACACACATGGCATTCACATTCCATTTGAGGTATGTTACGCTGGATGTTCAGAGGTCAAGTGTTGTGCTCAGCTTGCACCCTCACCTCATCATAGAGTGTGCCGCTCACATCAGCACCATAGATGGGCGAGACGAATGTCAGATTCTTCCAGTACTTCCTCTCCAGGTCTTCATAGTTCAGGTAGCGAGGTGTGCAGTACCTGAGTAGGTAAATCACACATCTCCAGATGGCCTTAACGAATATAGGTCAATCATCATTCACAGAAATCTTATTACGGAGTGCAAAAGTCCAGCATATAACAAATTCACATAACAACTGTGTATGAAATTTTATTTTAAACAAAAATATTCCAATTATACTCCAAAGTATACTTTTGTTTAAAATATATGACATTTTGTTTTATTTAGTAAGCACATCTGCTGTCCTTTTTGCACTGCTTTGCTTTTTGGGAAACATGACATAATTACCCAGACTGAAGGTTATGGCTGTAAACTGTAAAAAGAAATGGAAGGAACATGCATGCAATCTACAGAATATTACCGCATGCACATGCTGTGTTTAAATGTAGTTTGAGTAAAATAACAGTACGTTACTTTGAACCAGATATGCGCAGGTTTGTGTTTGTCACTTACATGTCACTGTTGGCCAGTCTGCGGAATTCCTGCACAGTGAGCGGTTTCTTCTGAATGTTGTACTGCGTGAAGAGTCCTGATTGGCCAGCCACCATCTGCTGAATAGGTGCTTGGATGACGAAATCATCAATATCATCGTAATTGCGACGTGGCTTCCAGCCCTTGGGTGGAATTACCTGTGGAAGTAATTAAGATCTGCTTTAAGAATTATAAAGTCACTATTATTTTTTATTTTTTGATGTGTGTATACCAGTCTAAAGTTTTTGAGCAGTATGTTTTTTAAAGAAATCTCTTTTGCTCACCAAGCCTGCATTTATTTGCTCCAAAATACAGCAAAAGCAGTTATATTGTGAAATAGTTTTACTATTTAAAATAACTGCTTTCTATTAGAGTATATTTTAAAATTATTTTTTTCCTGTGATCAAAGCTACATTTTTTAGCATCATTACTCCAGTCTTCAGTGTCACATCATTCTTCAGAAATTATCCTAATATGCTTATTTGCTGTTCAAGAAACATTTATTATTATTATTATTATTATTATTATTATCATCATCATCATCAATATTTAAAACAGTACATTTTTTCAGAATTCTTTTATAAATAGAAAATTTATCTGAATTAAAAAAACTTTTATAACATTATACACTATACCATTTAAAAGCTTGGAGTCATTATATTAATTAATTTAATTTAATTATTATTTTAATTCATGCTTTTATTGAGCAATGATGCTTTAAATTGATCAAAAGTGATGATAAAGACATTTATGATGTTACAAAACATTTCTATTTCATATAAATACTGTTCTTCTAAATTTTTTATTCAGTAAAGAAACTTGAAAAAAAAAAATTTTCAGCTGTTTTCAACATAATACTACTACTACTACTACTACTACTGCTAATGATAATAATAAACGTTTTTTGAGCAGCAAATCAGAATATTAGAATGATTTCTGAAGGATCATGTGAGTGGACTAATGATGCTAAAAATTCAGCTTTGAAATCACAGGAATAAATTGCATTTTCAAATATATTTAAATAGAAAACAGATATTTTAAATAGTACAAATATTTCAAATTTTTATTTTTTTATTTATTGATACTTTGGATCAAATAAATGTAGGCTTGGTGAGCAGAAGAGACATCTTTTAAAAAAAATCTTACAAATCTTACTGTTCTTTTGCAATGAGCAGAGATCATTTTAAATAAAAATAATGTTATAATTTTTATATATTATATATTTATTTTTACATTTAATTTATCAAAGTGTTTACACATTATTATTTGCATTACTATGTTACTGTTATTACATTATTACATTATTAATATATTATTATATAATAGATTATTATTATTATATTTTATTATTATTATTATTATATCTACAATATACACTTTTGCTATCAGTCACATAAATAAAAATACAAACAAACCAACCTTGGCCAATCCAGCACGATGAGCTCCCTGAGACTCCATATAAACCAGGTATTGGTTAAAGTCCTTAAACTCCTCCATAGTAGGTCTGAAGGTCATGATCTTACAGGCAGGGTTAGCCGGGGCACTTGCCCCAACACCTGCCATCCTGACCTCTCCCTGCTGCCTCCCAGAGGCTCTACCTGCAGAGCACACTGTATGCAATTATACTTCCCCTTCACAATCACGATTACACAATAAAACATGCTGTGATTAACACAGTTAGGGTTACAAAAGTCCAGCAGCTTCTTCTTGCATGCATCTGACTGACTTCCAAGTCATTGCAATTTCATATAACGATTTAGGTCCTGATAAATACTTATATAAACTGTGCAGACAAATCACCCGACTAGGATTTTATCACTGCGATCATTGACAATCAAACACTTTATTTACATCATCTTCAGTTCTAAAAAAAATTGCCATAAAATCCACATTTGTGAATTAAATCAGCCCTATGTATCGAAATGTATTATTAATGCACAATACAGTACGCCTGAGAGTGTCATTTACAAACGTTTAGTTGCATGAGTTTTTAATGCAGGCCCACTCCCATAATCTGCTGATAAAACAAAGATGTGAAAGCCGGACAAGATATAGGTGAAATACCTATATATAAACATATCGCATGAGTGTAAACTCCCTGCGGTATGATTTTTATCCTTCACATTACACTGTTTACTGTACTCGAATAGGTTTATTTACAGTTAGCTCATTAGCTGCTAGAGTGACCATATTAAATGTCCACTTCCAGTCTCGTTGTCAAAGTTCTTCTCTGAGCCCATAATAGCAAGATGAAGCTGTTCCTGTGCGCATAACACATCTGTTTTGTGTCATGTGTATTGATTAGAAATACCTCAGTGTAGTGTGTTCGTGGGCACGCAGTCCAGTCCCTTTAAACACCCCAGCTGTTCTACTTCATGACAGCTCTCTCCTCTCACACGATTTCATTTCTGCTTCTCTTCATCTCGCTCTAGACTTAAGAGAAGCACAGCGCCATCTAGTGGACTGTAGGTTATACAAATGCATTACAGTACAATGCCATGGCAACTTTTATTAATCTCAGAGGGGGCAGTTTAGTTTGGGGCATGAAAAAAATGATGGACGATCAGACGCAGCACAGGTATAGTCAAGAATGTTTGTCTTAGCTGTTACTGCTCGTTGGAATTTTTTATTTAGAAAACATTTTGATTTTAATAAAATTTGGATGACACCTTATAAGTAGTAGTGCATCACAAATAAAGTGAAAGAGGTTTCATAAAAATTTTCCATCGAGTTTACCCACTTGTGGTTAATCATTTATTTTGGGAATGTTCTAAGTCACAAATATTTTGGAAAGAACTCAAGAATTATATACAACAAAAAGCTGAATTCTGTTAATGACACGTTAAAGTTAACATTAAAATGTATTTGGAGAGAACAGAACAAAACAACAACAACAACAACAACAACTATACAGCTGTTTGTTTGTATGATATGTTTTATTCTTATTAAATAAAGTAAAAAACTTAAAAATATTTAACTTAAAATATTTAAGACTTAAAATATTTAAGAATAGTGAATTTTATAATAATGTTTTTTGTCTCTTTACATTGAAAAAAATAAAATTTTAAGGGTATGAACTGGCTAAATAATATTTTTATTTATTTAATAATAAAAATATAACTGGTAAAACATTTTTCCAACAGTATTTCTCATTTTATATTTCTCTTCAGTATTATAGGCTTACTGACAAGTAAAAACACTTCTGCTGTAAAGTTTTTATGGTTTTGTAATTATTATTTAATGTATGCAAACATACCAAAAAGGAAGGAAGTATTTTTCTTATTTTTATTTATTTATTTGTTTGTTTGTTTGTTTGTTTGTTGCTGTTGTTGTTGTTGTTGTTGTGAGAAAAATATCAAATGCATATGTTAAGGAGTGATTTGCCTCTGTATGTCAGCAATAGCATTCCTACTGTTGTCTGTGTCTCTTTAATGTCTAATATTGGTATTGATAATAATAATAATATTAATAATAATAATAAATGTATTAATACAAATGTTAAAATAAATTAAATAAGATTGGTAAGAATAATCATGTATTTTTTTAAATAATTTAAATTTACATTGAATAAATAAAAAATGAAAGTTTTAAGGGTATGAATTGGCTAAATAATATTTTGTTAATATAGTAAATACATTCACTGTCCTTTCACAAATTAAATTGGTAAAACATTTTTCCATAGACACAATTTCTCAATGTATATTTCTCTTCAGTATTATAGACCTACTGACAAGTGAAAACACTTTTGCAGTAAAGTTTTCATGGTTTACTGATTATTATTTTATTAATATATGCAAACATACAAGGAGGATGTCTTTCTTAGCTTTATTGTTAAGTTGAGAAAAATATCAAACGCATGTGTTAACGAGTGATTTGCCTCTGTATGTCAGCAATAGCATTCCGAATGCTGTCTGTGTCTCTTAATGTCTCATAATAATAATAATACGATTATTATAAATTGCATTGATATTTTGGACAATATTGTATTTATGATGCCAGTAAGTAGACTGGCGTGCCCTTTGCACTAACAATGCTTGTAAACCATCACACGGTGCATATGTGCGTGTGTCTGCTGTTTATCGACGCTTTGGAAATGTGAAGGTTTTAACTGGGCAATAAAGCTCCTGGAATCTCAGTCTTAAAAGGAGGAGGAGGAGAGAGAGGGCGGGAGACAGAGAGAGGGAGAGTCGGACTGATCAAGCGCTGAAAGCAGATTAAACGGTTAAACTGAAGTGCGTCTCCGTGAAACTCCCATCGGACTAACCCGCCTTCACTTTATTTATTTACCGGCCCAATGAGTCTTCTGTCGGCGCAAGGCGATGGATAGTTCATGAAAATGTTACTCTTCGTGTAAGGTGAGTGATATATGGCATATAAATGTTGTGATGTGAAGATGAAGGCGCGTCACGGACGGGACGAGGTGAATTTGACAGATTAAAGGGAATTAAGTGAATGACACTTTCATCGCAGCGCCACTGTAGACGCTCTATTAGCTTTTTTAGAGACGTCTTTAGATAACTAAACAGAAATAGGATGTGATATTTTTTTATAGAAGCCGTTTTGTGGGCGCTTATTTCATTGCTCTATCTGTAAAATAACCACGATAAAAACTGATTAAAAACATTGCAATAATAGCAGTATCGTGTTTGTCTTTGCTAGTTGTTTGATACAGAGACTCTGCCCCACAGGCAATATTATTATATTATCTTCTTACAGCATTTCAGGGAATTCCAGATAACCTTGTTTATTTGAGTGAGAGATGAATTCAGTGCTTCCTTTGTAAGACTGAACTTACATAAAAATGCATATAAATAGTCCATAGGCCTGTATATATTTAGATTTAATGTCACTATAGTTTAGCCTACAACAAGCCCAAAAGGTTCACAATTTTCATTTAGAGTAGCCTGGATGATTCATAAGGGAAGTTGGGAAAGGCATTAGTGCATTACAACATGTCTATTGTGCAAATTCCGCAGCACGTTTTCTCAAACTTCATTCATTTGATTGATTTATTGATTTTACTGTTTAGGTGCAAACATTGCTGTAATAATATGACGTAAACATATATGTAATAATAATAATTAGTATATGTCGTAAAAAGCGAGGGGGCACAAATCAGACAAGAGATCCGGAAGGCTTCAGAAAGGGCCATAATTCATTTATGCTGTTATTTTTAGGAGCAGCTGAATACTGTGAATTCTTTATGCCTTGTAATCATAAACTTACCAAAACAGACGGTGCTTAGATGTCTGCCACATGTTTAAAACCTGATAATCCAGTGATGATATGCACAGTAAGACTAAATAATAGGCAGCAGCACATAAACTAATGCTTTAAACATTTGATGTGACTGTGATCTTGCATGCCCTACATGTACGGCAACACAGACTTTTATCGTAGCACATCTATCTTTCAGGCATGGAGCAGCATTTTACAAGCTGCTAACAGCTGAAATTGGGCAATTTGTGCCAATATTCATTTAAGTGGCTTTTGGAGAGGAAGATCTCCAACAGGAAGTGATCTGATTACGCTCTCCATATTAGAGTGAATGAAGCCCCCGGGGGAAAATGACATCTCCGATTACAGACACATAAAATCAGCAGACACATTTGTGCATGAAAAAAAAAAAAAAAAAAAAAAAAGACACAGTCATATGGCCTTCAGTTGCTGTGGAGAGGTAGAAACTGATTTCATCAGAATATACTCTCATTTATGCACAAATATGCATTGAACAAAACCACCAAAGATAAAGTTAAGAAGTTAAAGTTCAGCCAAAGTCAAACTAAAATACCAGATCATCAAGGTATCCTGAAAATAATCATGGTTTCCACAAAATATTAAGCAGTGCAACTGTTAATTTCTGAAGGATCTTGTTACACTGAATATGGGCAGCTAAAAAATTCTGCCAAAGCTGCCATCACAAGGATTAAATTAGAAAATATATTTAAAACAGTTATTTTAAGTTGTAATAACGTTTCACAATATTGCTGTTTTTACTATATTGAATAAATAAAATATGTATGGATAGAACAAAATGTATGCCAGAACAGATAAATCTGAGGGGCGAAACACCATTCTTGCAAAAGATATTTCCTCATTTAGTGTTTTGATGATGGTGGTAGAGAGTACTGTTTAAATCGTCAGTCAAAAATCCCCATTATGTGTTCAGATGGGTTGAGATTTGGTGACTGTGAAGATCATAGAATATTATTTGCATTGTTTACTCATCAAACCATTCAGTGACCCCTCGTGACCTTTGCATGGGGTTGTTGTCATCTGGAAGAGACCATCAGCATAGTAATGTTTGATAAATAATGATAGTATAAAGGTGATCACTGAGCCACTGTGAATTTTCTTTTCATTTGTCACTCATCTGTATATGTGTGTGTGTTTATACTACTGTATATATACAATTATATGACTCTAATGGACTTGCTATCAAAGTATGTAAATACATTAGTGTGATACTATGCGCATTTTATTATAGGCCAGGCTTAAAAAGCAACGCTTAGTTTTATACATTATGTATGCTCTGTCTATCCATCTACCAAGGGGTCCTTGGCCTGTAAAAAGGTTGAAGACCCCTGACATAGAGTTTAGTTAGCTCTTCATGCTGATGTCAATATGGTGGTCTGACTATCTGTCAAAGTCAATAAGTCTCTTAGAATATCACACAATTTGACTACTTATGACAAAGCAATGTTAGTTCAGGTTGTAAAATGTTGTGCTGTGCAACTACTCAAAAATGCAATGATGTTTATTAATGAATAATTCATGGTATTTTTTAAAAATAAGTTTAAATAATATATATATATATATATATATATATATATTGATTGATACCCTGAAATAATATGTATGTTAAAGGGATAGTTCACCCAAAAATGAAAATTCTGTCATTAATTACTCACCCTCATGTCGTTTCAAACCTGTAAGACCTTCGTTCACCTTCAGAACACAAATTAAGATATTTTTGATGAAATCCGATCCGGTTTCTGCCCCTGCATAGACAGCCATGCAACAACCACATTCAAAGCCCAGAAAGGTAGTGTGTCATGGTACTCTTGCGGATGCACATCAAAGACTGGCACGGAAAAAAGAAATTGTTGAATAAAGTTGTTATTTTTGTTTTATTTGCACACAAAAAAATATTGACGTAGCTTCATAAAATTAAAGTTGACTATTGGACCATTTTAATAATGTCGTTACTACCCTGGACCTTGACCGTGTCAGTTGCTGTCTATGCAGGGTCAGAAAGCTTTTGGATTTAGTCAAAAATCTTAATTTGTGTTCTGAAGATGAACAAAGTTCTTATGGGTTTGGAACGACATGTGGGTGAGTAATTAAAGACAGAATTTTCATTTTTGGGAGAACTATCCCTTTAATAATTGCATTGTAAAACACCACATTTATTGTAAGCTTATATCATTTATTGGTCTAATCTCAGATAAACAGAATTTATGCCATTTCAATCACAGTAAACAAATCCTTAAATGAAGCACAAGTGCAAATCTTTGTACATGGCTGCATTTATTTGATTAAAATGTAGTAAAAACAGTAATATTGTAAAATACTTAAAAGAACCATTTTCTATATATTTTAAAATGTGTTTCTGTGATAGCAAAGCTGAATTTTCAAGAGCCATTACTCCAGTCTCTAGTGTTATGATTCTTCAGAAATCATTTTAATATGCTGATTTTGTGCCATTAACAACGGTAATTATTATCAATTTTGAAAACAGCTTTTCCTGAGTAATATTTTGTGAAAACCATGATATCAGATGTCTTTGATGAATAGAACATTTATTTTCATTTATTTTTTAATAATATACCTAGCTATTTTAAACATCAAGATGACATATAACTCATAACTCAAGCTCTTTATAGGAAATACATCTCTCTCCATGACTCCCAAAAGCCACAATCCAAAGAACAAATCATGGTGTGCACAGACAATCATAACTTATCCAGTTCATTTTTCTATGTCTTTATTTAGCATCTCTTTCTTCAACCTCGCCGACTTTCCCAGCCCATCTCATTCGTTTTCGTTCCTTCTATACATCTTTTTCAAATTTTCTCTTTCATTCACCCTTTATCTACAACCTCCCGATCTCCATTCAGCTCCCTCTGAAGACATGCTGCTCTGCCACTCTTTCACTGTCTTTCTGTTTTGTTGTGCTTGTGTGTGTGAGTGGTGAGGCAGCATTATCTAGATGCATTATTAAAGCCTGTGCACTCTGTGGTTCTCTCTCTCTATTGCACTCAGTAAGTCTGAAAGAAGAGTTTAAGGGCAATGATAGGATTACCAAAGCGTTTAAGGAGAGCTTGAAGGATGCATAATGTACTGGGAACTTTATAAATATACATCTGTTCAAACAACACATATAGCGAACAAACCAATCAAAAGCTACCATTTAAGAGTGTTATCAATTTTGCATGAGGAAAAAAAAAACATTTATTTAGTCTTTTTTCATTGATTCATTGTGTACAACTGTACTCTCATTGTTCAACATCTTTATTTTTTTTCTATAGAGCTTTTGTTTCTCATTTTTTAAAATCTTTCATTTGATTAAATGAGAAAGACACAAAAGTAACAAAAATGAAATAATGGCTCTGAAAGATTCTGACAAGGCAGGCTGTGGTTATGAGGGAAAATAGCACTGAGGGAAGGATAAACTAAGGAAAGCAGAGAACAAGTGAGTGAGAAAGAGAGCTGTGTTCTCTGTTTTTGCACTGGATACATTAATTATTCAACAGCTAGAAGCTGAAAATGTTCAGAGGGGACTCCAACAAGCCTGATGGTTCTGTCTTTCTTTCTCTCTCTTAATCTCCACCTCAGACTTCCATTGTCACTTTATCAGTGTTGAGGAAGCTACTTTGTAACTGCTTCTTTATAAGCTTCCCATATGTCAAAATAGTTATATTACAGGTTGAGGTAAGCAAAACTTTACTATAAGCAAATAAGCAAACTATAAGCAAACTTTAAGCTATTCAAGAACAGAATATATATACATATATATATATATATATATATATATATATATATTTATTTATTTATTTTAATATATATATATTTTTTTTTATATGTTTTTATTTTATTTAATTTTTTAAAAATCAAAAGCAAATTCATGTCCCAGTCACATTTTCTTTGTTAAATAAACATTACTTATGATTTTTGTTTTACAATGTAATCAATATTCTTTTTTATTAAAGCCAAGTATGGATCTCATCAAGTTAGTGTTTTTAAGCATTTTACATTTATTCCAAAATAATAAAATAAAGAAGTAACAATTTTAACAATATATTTTATTTGTGCACTTATGTTTAGCTTTCTTTTTAACAGTTCACTTTTAACTATTTTTTAATTTCTTGGATTATCACAGACATCAAAGCTTGACAAATATTGGTCACAGAGATGGAAATTTACTTTAAATTTCACCAAGATAATTACTCACTAAAAACTCACACAGATCATGTTTTCATGTCATTTTTAAGTCTTATTTTGACATAACAAATTGGTTATATCTAAAGTGTGTGAGCTGTTTACTTACTTTATTAAATGTCTTCCTATTAATGCCATTATAAAGTGTGTGAGCTGTTTACTTACTTTATTAAATGTCTTCCTATTAACGCCATTATAAAGTGTGTGAGCTGTTTACTTACTTTATTAAATGTCTTCCTATTAACGCCATTATGTTGTTATGCATTATGCACGCTTTAAAATGACAGACGCGGACTCTCACTATAACTTTACCTGCTGGTGTCACTGTTGAACAGTGTTTCTTTAGAAAAATGAGTGATTTATACACCTTTTAATGTTATATTGGTTGTTTTGTACTACAAATTTTTTCTCATCTAAAATTTTGAGGAGGCACTGCCTTCCTTACCTCTTCAGAGGAAACGCTTCTGATCCAAAGTGACTTACATTGCCTTCAAGTTGTACGTTTTATCAGTTCATTTCATTTCCTGGGAATCAAACCAAAGACTTTGGTGTTACCATGCTATAATGTTTGAGCTTCAGGCTTGAGTTAGTTCATGTAACTCAAACACGTCATGTAGTTGAATATCATTGGAAAAACATTATTGTAACTCAAACAGACCAAAGTTAAGGTCATGGGAATGATTCCCAGGGAGTACATAAACTAAAACAAATATGTACCTCAAATGCAATGTAAATGAAAGCTTTAGGCAACAGCTAAAATGTGATGCAAAATCTGTGGGCAGGCCATTTGAAGCTGAGGTTACGTAGCGGCCACACTGAGCAACAGTAGCAACAGTATTTTTGTGTGTAATCAAAGGATACGGTAGTTGTTTGGCATAGAGCCTGCAAAAATGGAGTTAATAGTCTGGTCATTAAACAGCAAGAACCTGGATAAGCAGTGATTAGGAAAATAACTTATTTTTCTTAATCAAGAAGAGAAAGCCTTTATTAGCTCTACTTTGGATTAGCACATCAAACCATTACAGTATTGACAATACATGCATGCACTTATAGAATACAGTTGTGGGAAATAAATAGTTTCTGACCAAAATAGTTTCTCTTTAGGCCCAAAAAATATTATCGTTCCTGAGGTCCACCATTCCTCATTTAAACATGAAAAATGCTTTTCATTGAGAGAGCTCTTTCAATTAAACAAACCAAAAGAGCTGAATCCTTTGTGGTACAACAGCTTTGAACATCAAACATGTTGCAACCTAATGTGACTGTGTGTTTCATTTATCACCAGATCTTGAATAAGGTCTTTCTGGTCATGTCTAATTTCTTTCTACACTGTAAAAAACACAGTTTGTTGAGTCAGCTTAAATTAATTTGTTACCCTGCTGCCTTAAATTTTTAAGTTCAGTCAACTCAAATAAGTTTAGTCAACTTGAAACGTTAAGTTGTACTAAGTAACAACTTAGATATTTGTGTTGGTTAAACTTAACAGATGGGTAAGTAACACAGCTGCCTTAAAATTTTAAGTTGAATCAACTCAAATATCTAAGCTGTCATAATATAATTTAACATTTCAAGCTGAATAAACTTTTTTGAGTTGACTGAACTTGAAATTTTAAGGCAGCCAGGTAACAAATTATTTTAAGTTGACTCAACAAATTGTTTTTTACAGTGTATCATTTAAGTGATAGTCTGACTCTGCAAGCATCTATTTGTACTTGATCTTGATCTTGAATTTGTACGTGAAATACTACGAGGAATGTTTTAGGTGTAACTGACAACAGAAACACAGATTTTTCCTCCTAACTCAAGGCATTTTGTCACTGGAATCAAATTCCACTCCAGGTTTTTAATTTCCCACTCCTCATTTAGTAATGAGAGAAACCCTGCTCTGAGCAATCGAAAACACAAAATTAAAAAAACATTCACCACAAAGACAATTTTATGTGTAGCAGTCTTACCATAACAGCTTACCTATAAATTGTTAAAGGAGAAGTCCACTTCCAGATCAACAATTTACAAATAATTTACTCACCCCCTTGTCATCCAAGATGCTCATGTCTTTCTTTCTTCAGTCGTAAAAAAATTATGTTTTTTGAGGAAAACATTTCAGCATTTTTCTCCATATAATGGACTGATATGGTGCCCCGATTTTGAACTTCCAAAAGGCAGTTTAAATGCGGCTTCAAACGATCCCAGATGTGGTTGTAAATGATCCCAGCTGAGAAAGAAGGGTCTTATGTAGCGTAACAATCGGTTATTTTAATAAAAAGAATACAATTTCTATACTTTTTAATGTCAAACGCTCGTCTTGTCTTACTCTGCTTGGACTGTGAGGGGGTGAGTACATTATATGTGAAACTTTGTTTTGGAAGTGTACTTCTCCTTTAAGATGGCAATGAGAATGATACAGCATGGCTGTACTGCTCTGAATCAACTTCTGTTGTCAGTCATGCAAAAGTCACATCTATAGAGATATAAGGAATGAATGTTTAAAAAAAACATCATATGTGTCATTTTGACAGAGCTGAGGACCCCTTGGAGCTCCCATCATGGCAGCAAGCAAGAGTCCATGTTTGATGCAGAGGACCACTGGATCAAGAAGAAAACAAAGAGCCTGCACACTCTGGAATTCATTATTGATGAAACAAGACTTCTGAATCTTTCTCTTTGCTCATATTAACCTGCAAAAGTTCAGGTCGAAAAAACAGATGCAGTGCAAATGGATAGAACAAAAACTTCTAAATTCCTCACACTGCATGTTGTTTTTCTGAGCTAGCCAATTAAATAAATTTAATGTTAGCTGTCAAACCAACAGACTGAGGCATCAGAAAGTCCTTCAGAATGATGAGATGACTCAAATGATCAAACCAAAGCTGTGAAGAACTGGTGATGCAGTCCAAGGAAAAGCTCCTCCTCAATGGGGAAATATATAATCTGACTCTAAGGTAAGTGTGTATGCCTGTTTGTGTGTCCTTGTCTGTTTACTGTGTTGTGTGTTTACATGTGTAAATGGCTCAGTGATCAGCTCAGTGTGTGACGCAATGACTCTCTGTCCCAGCCTTTACAAACCTAATCCAATTAGAATACTTGTCAGTAACCTTAGGGTCATCTGTTCGCAATGTTCTGCGCATGTACAGTCCAAAAAAAGTCAGTGAAAACATGGTTCAGTGTGCTAATTGAGGGAATTTTCTGTATTGATTTTTCCCCCAGATTTGAAGTCGTCCTGGCATAACATTATAGTACCTTTTCCATTTCTTCTTACTTTAATTGGAATGTAACATCTACACTAGAGGCTAACTCTGTAATTTATTCGGTTGCACCATATGCTCTTAAGGCAGAACGTAGCTGGTAGGTTGTAAGCTATATGTAAGTAATGTGTAGTTCCATTATATGACATTTACCCTCAGTGATCCAACAGCAACCTTTAAATATGTGAACAGAAGTTGTGTTGAAAATGCAGTGAATTTCTTTTTTTTTTCATTACATTTATCTTGGCTGATGCAACTAATGGTACAAATACATTAATACTGAAATACTAATTATAAATAACATAATAGGTGTTTTTATATTTAAATACCCATTCGGAAACTGTAAATAAAACTAATAAACATACATAAACACTGATACAATGAATTTTATTTTATATATATCACTTTATTATGATTGATTTTATTTGACTTGCACGACATTGAATGATACACACAGGTGTGTTGTTCAGGTTGCTTGTGTTTAGCTGCTAACAAAGTAATTTACTCACATAATGTTCACAGTGTTATAAAATATCTAAATATATTTTATATCTAAATATAAAATATATAAAATATTACTTTTCAACTGTGTGTAATGACGTGACGTTAGGGTGGGCGATATGATCAAAATCTTGTATCATGATATGAGTAATTTTATTTCACGGTAAAGACGTGTCTTAAATAAGGTCTTTATGATATCAACATTTTTAACACCATAGAAATTTTATAATTCCTTTCACCAGTGTAGGGCCATAGGAAATCCATTTTATTTTTTCCCAAATTCCCTTTTTTCCCCAAATTAGTTTTTTTTTTCCGTTTTCATTTTTCTGGATTAAATTTTTTAAATTTTTTTCTGGATTTAAATTTTCTAGACTTAGTTTTAATGGTTAAATCAAAAAGTATGTCTAATTAAATAATCATTAAACTTACACAATTTAACAACAATTCATTGAAAATGTTTTAAAAAAGATTAAAAATTTAAAGAATTTTTTTTCTTAAATTCAGTTTTATTTTTACCAAATTCTGTGTTTTCCTTTAATATAAGAAAATTAAATAAATAAATAAATAATTTTTTTTGGATTCCATTTTAATGGTTTCATTACAGTTTTTGTTTGTATATGATATTGTGACAGTTTTTCTCAAATGAAATGGTAAAATGCTCATGAAACTGAACCGTGCTTCTGCGCCATTCATTCACACAGACACGTAGAACATGCAGGATTCATATTTAAATAGTATTTTCGCAGCTTAATATTTACAGACACTTGTCCATATCACGTTTACTGACCTACTTTTGATTTATTCATCCAAAATTTGGCAAATTCCATGACACTCCACATTATACAGTGATTTCTGTTTTAAAGAAGTGATTCCGTTCCCGTGTCAATATCACAAAAAAACTAATACTAGACTAATTAAAAAAACAAAAACAAACTCAAGCTCACTGAAGACAAGTAAACAGTCAGCGATTAAAAAAGAGTAAGAAATTAATTACAAGCAACAGGACAAAAAAAAAACTACAGTACAATAAATAAAATTAAATGTTTCTTCTTATTAATGTTACAAAAGTGATTTAGTCAAGAGCAGTAAGAGATTGTCTCTCTTTTTTGGTTTGATTAACATGAATGACAGACAGCAGGAATATTAGACCAAACTTGTTCCTGGAGGGCCGGTGTCCTGCAGAGTTTACCTCCAACTTTCCTCAACAAACCTGCCTGGAAGTTTCAAGTATACCTAGTAAGGCCTTGATTAGCTGGTTCAGGTGTGTTTGATTAGGGTTGGAGCTAAACTCTGCAGGGACACTGGCCCTCCAGGACCGGATCTGGTGACCCCTGACTTAGAATGAGATGATTTTTGCAGAGCTGATTTTGGCAAGGTAAAAAGGTTGTTGTTTTACACAACCATTGAGAATTTTTAACCAAGTATATTATAGACTTTCATTAAGACCCTAAAGAATCAACTTGTGGAAAATGGGCATGACCCCTTTAAGACCAAAATTACCTACATTTACTTAAAGGCCATTAAAACGCCAAAAATAACGATCTTTACGTGTGCACATCTCCCTGATAGCACTCAAAAACAGTGTCATTAAGCAAAATAATTGTGTTTCAATGGCATAAAATCACTTGTTTTTAAACAAGTTTAAAAATGCATGCAAATGATAAGTTTTCATGACCACGTAGCACAGCAACGTCATTTGAACATGTAACCGTGATAAAGACGATAGTCCAGAACCTCTAATGGTTGACAAATTTCAACCAGTTAATTGTGGCTACCACTACAGCGCCTACCCCTAGTGCAACACAAAAAAGTTGTAAATTAGTGCCCCTTTACGTTAAATTTAAGTTGTAACTTACACACAACTGGTTCAACTAGCCCTTTATTTATTTATTTTTTTTACTTTGTAGAATATTAGCATCGTCTATGAGTGATGTTTGCAAGACAGACGTGTTGTGATACACCTGAGGTGTGTAACTATGTTTGACACTTTCAGTCTGCTGAAAGATCTATTACTGGCTAGGATCCTATAACTGATAGACTAAGTGTACATTTTTAAGCCATTTAGCATTGCTCAGTGCTACCGTAACATAGTAAGCCTAGTCTGCTCTGACTGGTCCACTACCCGTAATCCTCCCATGTGAACGTGAATGAATTGCAGACAATTCTTACGTTAAGTAGCTCAACCTAGCCATTAGCGCTAGCTGCCCATGCTAATAATGGAATACAGCTATTATCTCAGAGAGAGAGAGAGAGAGCACGAGCAGACCTTTTTTATGAGGGAACATGGGCGTGAGGGGGAATTAAACCCCACTCTACAGGCCACTAATCTAATATAGAGCGAAAGAGAGAGAGAGAGAGTCAGAGAGAGAGCAGTAAACTGAAATGTTTTATTGTGAAATTCATTGAATATGGGCCCCTATTCCACTGCTACAGCACAGATTTAATTCCTGGATCCATTTTAGTGATCTAGCAGTTCACAGACTTCTAATTGTAATTGAATCTTTTTTTCTTTAACATATAAAATAATCTTAAGGTCTTCCACTGGCCTTGGATTTTCCTGTGATGTACATTAGATCCCTATTGATCAAGACAGCACTGAAGCATACATTATGAATAAAATATATTAAATAGTGCCGAAAAAGTAATGAGATTTGTATAGGGAAACCTCAACATTATGTGGTGCTTAATCCTCTTGAAGACGGAAGGGTGAAAGAGAGGAGGAGGTATCTTTAAGTAACTTAGCTTTAAAGATAGATTTAAAGGAAAGGATCTATGGATGGTTACCAGCAACACTTTTGTATTTAAAAAGAAACAGAGTGGTGTTTTTTTAGTGAACAATGCGGTTAGGAAGAATAGCTGCTAATAAGTTATCATTCATTATTAAAATTATTAATATTTAATCAGGCAACAATAATGCAACAACTGGAATAGTTGATTAGAAAATGATTTATAGCGGAAGAGTGGAAAAAAAGCAGGTGATGGTCAAGAGGTGTTTTTCCTTATTCATAATGCAAACTGCCTGAGGTACAAACTGTTCTGGAAACTCTTCAGAGAGCATATTGTTGTTTTTGCTATTGGGATCATACTTTTTTCCATTAATTGTTAGGGTAAGGGAATTGTTATGGTTAGAAATTGCGGTTTAGTTATTTAAAAAAACACGAAGACCAGGGAAATTAGAAGACCAATTATGTGGTTTAATTCATACCTTCTTAACAGAATAAATAAGATTTTTGGTTCAGCAAAGAGGTGTGCCCCAAGGTTCAATATTGGGAACACTTCTTTTTACTATTTATGTTAATAATTTACTGCTAATTAAGTAGTAAATTAAGTACTTAATAATCAAAAGTAATTTTTGATTATAAAATTAAATACCTCAGCCTGGAGCAAAACAGTGTTTTGCTCTAGGCAAGTTGAAATCTGTTTTTTTTTTCTCTATAAATAAATTGATTTTTAGTGATTTAATAGTTATAAACCATTAAAAACACACATGCTTGAGCTCTAAAGTTGTTATAAGCTGCTAGTACAGTATATGCTTCTGTAGAAGCTACTAGTTTGATTCAAACAGAACAAGTGTGATTTCAGCTTTGATTTCTCCAAGTTATGTTGCTGAATTAAGCTTTGTGAAGTATGTAATCAAACCCTTTGAGACTTTTTATTTTGCAATAAACTTAAAAATGTGTTTTATATTTATTATCAATGTGTATAATTAAATTGATCTGTAGTGTATTGTCATTTTAGATACAGTTACAGACAATATAGTCTTTCCGTATATAGACTTTCTATTTTTCTCAGATTTTACAGTATATTTTTGCTGCAAATTGATGGTTGCATTGCTGGTTGGTTTAGCTCAATCCTTTATTGAGTTGTTTTTTAAAAAAAGAATGGAAAAATATTTATATATAACCAGGGTGGTCGCTATTGTGCAAGTCAAAATTGCTGGGCGAGTGTTGCAAAGTGTAATGACTTTGGTGTGGTTTATGCAGTATTGATAACAGTGTTGACAGCTGTAAAATAAATGGAAAGTGAGATCCAAATCCTGTGAAATCTGAGAACATAATGTGACTATGAGTCATGATCTCCCGGGATCTCTTTCTCTTTTTTGTCGCAGAATATTATTTATCTCTTTGTCTTTGTTGGTTCTTCTCTCTGTTGACCATGAGGCTCCAGATTGTCTCTCACATTCCCTAGTGGGACGTACTTGATACAGAAGCACAATAAACTTCAACCCTTCATAAAAAGCAATTCTGCAACAACACCACAATATGCACAACCTACAGTATAAAAAGAGACTATGTTTCATACCACTGTAGGAAGAGAGGGTAAACACACATTATCAGAACAATATCAGTATATTGCTGTGCATTTTGCTTGCCTTAGCTATGACCATTATGAACGTATATGCTCAGCCTGAAGGGCACCGTAAACAGCATGAATAAGTGTACGGCATTATATTACTTCAGGACGTGGATAGAGAAATTCTGTACCATCTATAGACAATTTGGCTCAGACATTTATATTAATGATCACATGACATGCAGGTAAACAACTATTTAATATTTTTTAGTATGTTTTATTTTGATTTATTTTACTTATGTATTTATTCTAATGGTAACACTTTAGTATAGGGACCAATTCACACTGTTAACCAACCATTAGCATGCATATTACTAGCATATTGGCTATTATTTATTAGCAAAAACTGGACCTTAAAATAAAGTGTGACCATTTTAATTTTACATTAAACAGAAAACATGTGTAGCATTAAATGGTAATTAATCTGATTCTATGGTTCAACAAAGAGGTGTGCCCCAGGGTTCACTATTGGGACTACTTCTTTTTTCTATTTATGTTAAAATATGTGAAACAGAAAATGCAGAAAATTTTTAAAATGTGTGATTTGAAAATTCATATTTAACAATATGTAAATTTGTGGTTAAACTTTTTTTGTTTTTTTAGTTATTATTAAAATTTTATAATTAGAGCTGTCAGTTTAACACGTTAACTGCCCCCAGACCTGTAAATCATCATATATTTCGTATAGTTGACTATTAACAAATATGATGCAGGGCAACAACTCCACAAATGCAGTTATGCCGTAAAATTCAAGATATTGGTGCAAAAAATGCCCCTGTATGTGTTATATTTATATTTATCACATATCACACAATATCACACGGGTGATATTGACACAAGTGCTGATTTTGTCCCAATCTATTACGCGCTTAAATGTGATTTTATACAACAGTTCTGTAAATAAGACGTTGATATCGTGTTATGTTCCAAACATAATATTATATGTTGCTCAATTTTGCAGAGAACATATTACCTTTGAAGCCATAGCATAATTGTTGCACGTCTCCGAGCAACACAGCGTGTTTAGTTTCTAAATGAATCCACGTTTTGAACGAATTGTGTGAACCAATGATCAGGATTGCTAGGTTTTCACAACAGAACCCACCCAATTGTACCCAAAAGTAGCCCAATCGCATTTCGACGGGGTCCCCCGGTAAAAATCGCATTCTGGGGGGTAAAATACACATTTTTTGGCAGGGTTCTTCTGGTCAAATTAGCATTCCAGGGGCTAATATTATGTTATTGGGGTCATTTCGACCCACGGACATGAAAAACAACCCCACAGCACAATTTTAAAGTAGCCCAATTCCGCGGGAATACCAAGGATTTGGCAACACTGACAATGATTCAAAAACCCATTCAAAAAGATTCAAAAAGCCATTTATTTCATTCCTGAATGAATCAGTAATTTGAATGAATCAAACGAATAAATGTATGACTCATAAAGACATTTACCACCACCTACTGGCAAATTTTGAGTATCATTTCATTAAAAAAAAAAAAAAAAAGAAGAAGAAAATTAAAAACGTTAAAGGGATAGTTCACCAAAAAAATAATTAAATATTAAATTCTGGCATCATGAAAAACCAATACAAATAGTCCCAGGGTTGACAGTTCTCCCCCCTCCTGGAAGGCACGACCTCGCGCTGTAGAAAAACAAACAAAAGAGCGACGGACGGCGGGGACTTAGGAGGTGAACAAAGGAGTGGATGTGGGATGGCAACAGGAGGTCAGTGCAGGTGGAGGCTCTGGTGGAGGACAAACTCCCTGGAGGAGGACAACAAACAAAGTCCACAGTGGTGACAATGGAGGGAGGAGCCAAGGAGAAGATAGAAGGGTCCAGGGCGGATCAGGCGGAGGGAGGAGCCAGGGTGGAGACAGAAGGGATCCGGAGCAGGAGGATCCAGGCAAGACACAGGCTGCAGCCATGATGGCGGCCCACGGCGGAGCTGACGGAGGGAGGAGCCATGGTGGAGGAAGGGCTGATGACTCCAGGGGGCTGACCGACGTCAGCGGATTAAGTGTAGGTGGAGCCAGAGGCGGAGAGCCAACGAGTCCGAGCGACACAGAGGATCCGGAGGGCCAAGGCAGAGTCCAAGGCTGGTCGGATGTGACGGGCTTAGGCCCGGGGCGATCCTCAGCTCTGTCGCTCCTCGTGGCGCTGGGCTTTGGCTCTTCGTCTGCGGTGTGCTTAGGCCGACGCTCCATGCTGTGGGGTGATGTTGGGATGGCCACTGGGTCAGGAGTGGGGCTTGATGTAGGTGGCGAGGCACTCTCGGGGACCTTCCCTGGACAGCTGTGCTCATGTGGCGGTGTTCAGTCCAGCTTGGTAAAATGAGCAGAGGCAGCTGTCCGGGTAGTGTGTCAAGTTCACTAGAAAAAAAGTCTGTTGTGTGGTCCTCAAGAGAGCATTGCCCTGCTCCAAAAAAATTTAAAATTAAATTCTGGCATCATTTACTCACCCTCATGTCATTTCAAACCTGTTATTTGTGGAACGAAAATAGGTATTTTACGGAGTGTTAATAACAAAGCTGTTTTGGTTACCAATGACTTTCATCATATGAGCCAAAATGTTCCATAGTTTATTATAGGCCATTGTAGCCTAAACATTTATGTGTAATAAATTCTATGTTGAATCAATTAAAATATTTCTTTCTAAACCTAAAATTTGTAATGTCTATGTTAAAATGTGACATATATGTGGATAATGTGGATTCAAATGTGGATTCAAAAGTCTTTAATATATTCCAAACGGGTAAATCCACAAGTAGGAACACACATACACAGACAAGACCGGACGACAAATACTGAACTGAAACCAACTTATAAGGACAGGTGATTACAATGAACTTAATTAAGACACAGGTGATACAAGGTTAACTAACAAGGACATGATGAGGGCAGGAACAGGAAAACCATATATGGGTACATGAGGGAAAAACCAATACAAATAGTCCAGGGGTGTGACAGTCTACTTGATACTTTCTCATTTAACACAAAAATAGCTTTAAATAATCTTTTGTGGGTATTTTCACAGTCAAATTTATTTTTCAATTAATTAATTGAAACATCTTGTAATTAATTAGATGAAAAATTTTAATCGACTGATCGACTGATATATAATTATGTAACCTTTTTTTCTTTGCAGTAAATAGTGGCCCAATGGTGAACTTTCACCCTGTGCATAGCTAAATGGAGGAGCGGGACCGCAGTCGCTCACCGTCTCGCAGGACCAGCAGAGTAGAGCAGGTGGTGGGACGCTGGCTTCGCCGCTCCAGAGAGTCCCTCAGCCGGTACCATTTTTTTTAAATCTGAGAATGATTGTATGAATGAGTATATTTGCTTTTTTCTTTGTTCATGTTTGAATAGCATCATAATTTGATCACCCTCCCTCTCTTTGGCTGTACATAGAGAGCGTGTGATAGATGGGCAAGTTGCCGATAATGGCTCCCAGGAGCAGAGGAGCTGTCCAATTAGAGTCACTGTTAAGATCCCACTTGACCCCACCCTTAACTCCCATGGCTTCACGGTCTCAACACACACTCCACCCCAGGTGCTGGACGTGACAGAAGGTACATTACATACACAATCATCTCTAAAACATTTATCAGCTCAAATGGATTCTAAACTGAAAAAAGGTGTAAAAACAATGTTTAACTCCAAAAGTGTACAATTAATTACACATAATTACACATTGGTAATGATGTATTATACAGTTAGAATTATATTATTTATTTTGAATTTTAAAGTCTGCAGTGCTCTTGCCAGTTCTTGCCATCCTTTTCTCCTCCTCACATTGAATGGAGGCACTGAAGTTAAGTACTAGATCTTAGCCAGGTGGCCTTGGTTACCTTCAGAGCTCAACTGTGGGACTTCCAAATTAGCTTCCAACAGTGGCTATGAATAACACTCACAAGGGTAACAGACAGGGGACTACTGGCCATCCAGTTCTGAAAGGAGATGATCCTTTTTGAACATTTGAGAGCTAGACTTTATTTTGGAATAATCCCACTATAGGAATCTCTAATGTCCACCCTATGAACTTAATGAATATGTCATTGTAATAGGAAGGGAATGACAAGCTCTGTTAAGGAATTCTGTTGTGCAGGTCTAAGGTCCCCTCTAAACAGGCTGAAAGATAAAGATGGAGATAAAGCCTTGCTGAGATTGTTACATTTTGAAGTTAAATTTTGATTTTACAGCACATAAGCCTTTTTATGAAAATCAATAAAACAGCTACAGCGCATTAGCTACAAAACAAACATCCATTACTGCAAAAAGGATACTGCAGTAATATATTTATTGTTCAAATAAACTTGAGTCAAATCACATTAAATTAACAAAGAATGTCATATTAAAGGTACAGTTACAAAAATTACCCTCTTATGTTTTCATACCCTCTTATTTTATTTTTTAAAAATGTTTTTAAATAATTACTAAGGCATTATTAAAAAATAAAAGTTGTGTTTTTTTAACATTAATTAAAGAAGTTCACTTCCAGAACAAAAATTTACAGATAATTTACTCAGATGTTCAGAACATCCAAGATGTTCATGTCTTTCTTTCCTCAGTCGTAAAGAAATTATGTTTCTTAAGGAAAACATTTCAGGAATGTTCTCCATATAGTGAACTTCTATGGTGCCTGCGAGTTTGAACCTTACAAAGTGCAGTTTAAATGCAGCTTCAAAGGGCTCTAAACGATCTAAACGAGGAAGAAGGGTCTTCTTTTTGTATACTTTTTAACCTCAAATGCTCGTCTTATCTAGCTCTAGCGTCTTGCGTACTCCGGGTCAATACAGTTAGGGTAAGTCAAAAAATTCCCATCTCATTTTCTCCTCCAACTTTGAAATCATCCTATATCACTGTTTTGCCTTTTTATGTAAAGGGTGTTTGGCCTTATTTGCATGTTTACTTTGTAAACACTGGGTTGGTACTTCTGCAGCGATGTAGGACGGTTTTGAAGTTGGAGAAAAAAATGAGATTGGAGTTTTTCGACCTACCCGAAACTGTATTGACCCGGATTACACAGAGTACCCATGTACATCACAGAGCTAGACAAGAAAATAACCAATTTAAACAATTTTTAGAAAATAACCAATTGTTTTGCTAGATAAGATCCATCTTCCTTGGCTGGGATCCTTTAGAGCCCTTTGAAGCTGCATTTAAACTCTATGTTGGAAGTTCAAATTCACAGGCACTATATAAAGTCCACTATATGGAGAACATCCTAAAATGTTTTCCTCAAAAAAAAAACACAATTTCTTTACGAGTGAAGAAAGAAAGACATGAACATCTTGGATGGGGGTGAGAAAAATTATCTGTAAATATTTGTTCTGGAAGTGAACTTCTCCTGCAATTAAAATGAACTAACAATGATGAACTAACATTGACAAAGATTAATAAATACTGTAATAAATGTATTGCTCATTGTTCGTTCATGTTAGTTAATACAATAACTAATGTTAACAAATGACACCTTATTGTAAAGTGTTACCTGTGAAATATATTATTCACTGTTCATGTTATCTAATGTATTAATGAAATTAGACCTTACTGTAAAGTGTTACAGCTTTTATCTTTAATAGATCAAAGACACCTAATTTAGTTATACAAGCATTTTTTTTAAATATTCAATGAACATAAGTTTGATGATTGAAATGTGACCCAACAGCTATTTGCATGTATTTCCTGCTTGTACAGCAAGATGTTGGCTGACTAGTTTGGCACATGGAGCTGTGTCTACAGGAAACCCTACTCTTGGAATGGCTGAAGCCATCTGGTTACCCCAGAGCCAAATAACTAGCCAGTAACTAGGACAACATGAACCCTCTTTCTCAAACATTTCTATAAAACATGATAACCGTGAGGAATCAGAATAGTAATTGAATTCTAAATCTTTTTCAAATGATTGACAGCTACAGTATCATTGCATGTATGTCTGTTTTTACAGGTGGCCCTGCTGATGGAAAGCTTGTTCCTGGTGACCAGCTTTTCAAAATAAACAATGTTGCCGTTGATGATCTTTCTACGGAGCAGGCTGCTGACATCATCAGGTATGTTGCAGGTGTTAGTGTTTATGTGAAACTACACAATCAGCTATATATGGCTGCTCAGATGTCCAGTTTTACCTCATATTTTATTTAATTTTCATGTGTCCAAATTTATAATAAATGTGCATCTTCAGAACAAATACTAATTTAGGTAAAATTGGACATCTGGTGACTCGAGCTGCGTCTGTACAACTAATTCTGCAATATTCTTTTCACCTTATTTACAGGGAATGTCAGAACACCATAACACTAACTGTCCTGAGAAATACTGTGGTAAGTGTATGTGTGCACAGTTAGAGACTCTCTCTCTCACACACACACTGTTATGTCTAAATGGGGCATGGCAGGAGGATGTGGTGTTGTGCTGCATTATAGCAGCAGGCAGAAATGATGACCGAAAGTTTTTTTATAATAATCAGGCCCAAAGGAAATCTGTACCCACAGAGCTCAGCAGAAAGCTCACTAAATTTCTACAGAACTTGAAGTGCCTTGTAAAGTGCGCATCTCCTATCTTTTATTTGTTCATTTATTACATATTTTGTCTTATTTGATTATGCTTTCAGCTTTCAGTAACCCTACTAAACACATTTTATCATACATACATCTACACTCTTAAAAATAAAGGTGCTTCATGATGCCATAGAAGAACCTTTTTTGTCTAAATGGTTCCATAAAGAACCTTTAACATCAGAAGAAGCTTTCTGTTTCATTTCTGGGGGCTGGGGACCTACAGAGGGTGGGCGTCTGGATAAAAAAAAAAAGAGAAAGAAATATCACAAAATGTATTTTAATAGTAAGAAATTTAAAAAATGCATATTCATAGTTTTCATGTGATAGTGTGACACCACATGGAGGGCAAAACAAGGCTTTCCTCCACTGACCCCCAGTTATTTTTAGGAGGTTTGCATTAAGTAGTAATGTAGTAGGAAGGCCAAATTCAGTTTACACCTTATTGATGATGCATATTTTCTACAGGCAAGCAGACAAACCTAGAATATAAACGCAATGCGCAAAGTTTAGCATTAAATAGTTTCCCATAGAAAACCATTATAAAGAAAACACTTAAAGGGATAGTTCACATTAAAAATTAAAATTCTGTCACTAATTACTCACCCTCATGTCGTTCCAAACATGTAAGACCTTCCTTCATCTTCAGAACACAAATTAAGATATTTTGGTGGAATTCAAGAGCTTTCTGACCCTGCATAGACAACAACACAACTACCATGTTCAAGGCCCAGAAAGGTAGTAAGGACATTGTTAAAATTTTCTTGTCCTTCATGCCAGTCTGCAACGAAGGTCTTACGAGTTTGGAATGACATGAGGGTGAACTATCCCTTTCATTTTATTACTTATTTCTTTGTGACAGGTATGTCACAATCATGCCGAGACATTTTGAATGCCAGTGCAATCCTGCATTGAATGTTTATTAAAATAATATGTCATTGACATATCAGACATGTCCATAATTGTGCTGTTTGTCGTTATGGATGTGCTACAGGGGCCAAAGTCATCCTTCATAACTCCAGAGAAGAGAGCCAAGCTAAAGTCAAACCCGGTTAAAGTGAGGTTTGCAGAGGAGGTGGTGGTCAATGGTCACTCACAGGTTTGACGCATTCTGTTCATTCATGCTGTTAATAATGGAGTATTCATATGTGCTTATTAACAAAAAGAAGATAAAGAGAGTGAGTGATAAAGAAAATGAAATAGAGAATGTGAACAATAGAGTGGCATTGAGAGGGAAGGGATTTGGCAGTCTACCCAGTCTTGGGCAAAACCTCAATAAATAATTTATCAGTAATTTATTAATAATTCAATTAACCATTAATCATAATCTTTGCGTAGCTTTGCCGACATGGTGCATAGTATATCTGCAGTTTTTATAGGTGGTGGGATTTGTCATAATATTTATGATAGAGCACCCTAAAGAAACAGTCCACCTAAAAATATTATTTTTGAATGTTTTAGATGTTTTAGATGGCCGTGAGGATGTTCATTTCCCTTAACCCGAGATGTTTTTAATTAACATCTAATTAAGCAAGCCCATTATCAAGCACACCACATGACTAAGGCAGTGATAAAACTGTTTATCTTTTTTGTAGGCAGCTTCTGAAGGGCTTAATCTTTTTAATATGATAAAAAGACTGATAAATTTGCCTTAACCAGAATTGTTTTAACACTTTGTTGAAACAGGCAGTTGTTTTATAACATAGCATATGCACTACAATAACATTACAATTGTGTCTTTTACGTATGTTATTGTATTTATAAAAATATGTCTGTTGACCTTGGATCCTATATTGACCTCTGACCTCCAGGGCAACTCTCTGCTGTTCCTGCCCAATGTTCTGAAGGTCTATCTGGAGAATGGCCAAACAAAGGCTTTCAAGTTTGAATCTAAAACCACTGTTAAGGTACCGTAGATATGTTCACTATAGTCTGATGTGCTTATTTTTCAGCTAGCATTAAAGGATTAGTTCACTTCCAGAATATAAATTTCCTGATAATTTACTCACCCCTTTGTCGTCCAAGATGTTCATGTCTTTCTTTCTTCAGTCCAAAAGAAATTAAGGCTTTTGAGGAAAACTTTCCAGGATTTTTCTCCATATAGTGGACTTCAGTGTTGCCCAACCAATTGAAGGTCGAGCATTTGTGGTTAAATAGTATTTAATTTTTTTTAGAAAATGACCAATCGTTTCACTAGATAAGACCATTATTCCTCGACTAGGATTGTGTAGAGCCCTTTGAAGCTGCACTGAAACTGCAGTTTGGACCTTCAATCCGTTGGGCATCATTGAAGTCCACTATATGGAAAGAAATCCTGGAATATTTTCCTCAAAAACCTTAATTTCTTTTCGACTAAAGAAAGAAAGACATGAAAATTTTGGATGGCATGGGGGTAAGTAAATTATCAGGAGATTTTTATTCTGGAACTAAACTAATCATTTAATTATATTGCCTATTTTTGGCATCCAAAAACAAAAAAGCAAGAAAAAGCAAAAAGTACAATGGTAAAACTATGTTTTTCAAACATGTTCCATTGGCAGTTTGGAGTCAGTTAAATTAATACTTTTATTCAGCAGGGATGCATTAAGTTGATGAAAAGTGACAGCAAAGGCATTTGTAATGTTACAAAAGATTTCGGTTTTAAATAAATGCTGTTCTTTTGAACTCTCAGTTTGATTTCTGAAGGATCACGTGACACTAAAGAAATGAAAATGTCATCATAGTACTAAATTATGTTAAAAAAAATATTAAAATAGAACCATAATTAAATTGTAAAAGTATTTTTGCTGTATTTTTGATCAAATAAATACTTGGTGAGCAGAAAAGACTTTCAAAAACATAAGCCCCAAACATTTGAATAGTAGTGTAATAACCACTGTACATGATTATGGTAATTATTCAGTACCATTACCATCTAATACCATCAATGGAGCAAGGTACCATCGCAGTGATCTATAGGGATGTCTTCTTAGCTTTAACCTGTGTTGTGCATTAATGTCCTTTATATAATTTCACATGCTTCATGTATCCTTTTATGTAATGTGTTTTCCACCAGGACATAGTAATGACTCTGAAGGAGAAACTCTCAATCAGTCATATCGAGCACTTCTCTTTGGTGCTGGAACAGCAGTACAGCATCAGCAAACTGTATCTACTGCATGAAGAAGAGATTATTCAAAAGGTACACACACAAACACAGTAAAGGTCCACATGAAAATGCACATTAATAGGTTGTTCCAAACCTGTGAGACTTCCTTTGTTCTACAGTGAAAAACACCATGTAATAAAAGTGAATAATGTGGGCTGTCAAGAACTAAAAGTCATAAAAGTAGTCCAAACAATGGATAGTCTTTATGAAGCTATCATATGACTCCAGAAATTCTTTTTTTTACTTTCATGGTGCTGTTTTTATATTCTTTAGGTGACACTTTATTTTAAGGACCAATTCTCACTATTAACTAGCATGTATATTACTCACATATTGGCTGTTTATTTGTACTTATAAAGCACGTATAAATGTCTTATTCTGCATGAGCATATTTTAGATCCTTTAATCCTACCCTATACCTAAGCTTAAAGGGGCCATCGGATGGCAAGTTCACTTTTACGTGTTGTTTGAACATTAATGTGTGTTGGCAGTGTATGTACAAATCTACCTTATAATGATAATAATCCATGCAGTGGTTTTTAATTTATCTGTAAAAATAATATTCCCTTTTTCAAATCGAGCCATTCTTAGATGCCTGTCGTTGTGGCGTCACACCGACAGAGGCCGCTCCCACGATAGTTGATTGACATGAGCGTTTTACCTCAGATCAGTTGTAACAGTCCAACCTCAATGTTTTGATGCCGGAGCAGGGATTTAGGTTAGACAAGAATTGAGCGATTGAGGTGTTGTGTTGCTGGTTGTAATAATGAACGTAGTGGTTGTCATCTGAGCTGCTGAAGATGCAGTGGATTACATTTGTTTGTAAAGGAAATGCGCCTCCCAGTTTACATATTTATGAATCTTTGCGATCGCCTTTCCTAATAAAGTAGCAAGTTAGCAAGTTTGGCGGCTAAACGCGGCTAAATGCGGCTAAAGTAAACAGGCTCGTCGCTCCATGGAGAGAAGAGAGGGGCGAGGCGAGCAGAGCTCATTTGCATTTAAAGCAGCCTCGACTAGAATAGGATGATCTTTGCAGAGCTGATTTTGGCAAGGTAAAAAGGGTGTTGTTTTAGACTACCATTGAGAATTTTTAACCAAAGTATATTATAGACTTTTCATTAAGACCCTAAAGAATCATATCAACTTGTGGAAAATGGGCATCCGATGACTTTACTATTATTAAGCAGCAAATTAGAAGTTTACTGAGGAAAAAGCCATAGTTGATAGATAATAGTGAGATTTGGATCTTAAAATAAAGTGTCATTGAGGTTACTTCTTTCTACTCACATCTGTAATTGTTAAATGCCTCACATACAGTATATTATCTAATACTCTGTATGCGTGTGACAGGTGGTTGAAAAGAGGGAGACTCACGACTACAGGTGTCTGTTCCGTGTCTGCTTTCTACCTAGAGACTTTAAGAGCATGCTCAAAGAAGATCCTGTGGCCTTTGAGTATCTATACTTACAGGTGTGTGTTTGTATCTGGGTGTATATATGGAATGGTTCACCTAAAAATTAGCTGATATTGTTCTCCCTCAGAACATCCAAGATGTAGTTTGTTTCCTTATCAGAACAGATTTTGAGAAATGTACAGTATAGCAAACAGCTGACAGAAACATTACAATAATCCAAACAACTCCATCAAATAGTCCATCAATGACGCAAAAGGCTGTGTCTGTCTGAATTAGGAGAGAAATATAAAGGGTTTACTTTTTTGTGTACACTCACAATATCAACAAAACGTTGTGCTTTTGTAAACTGAAGAAAACAAAAAACAAACTGAAACTCAGCATATAGACTACTTGCCTCACAGATGTGAGAAATATATCTATAGAAAGCTTGAAATGTCTATTTTATATATTAAATGAACCAATTCAAATTGAAAACAGAAACTCTCTGATTATGTAATCCGTATGAATGGTGCATGTTTTTCTAAAGGCACAACCAGTGTACTGCAGAGATGTCGAGTCAGCATCATCATCTTTGCAGCCGACACTGACTCAGAAAACACTAGTTTATTAATAAATAATTAAAACATATCCTTGCTATTTTTTTCAACACATTAATAGTCATTACTTTTGCTGTGTTTTGCGGTAAGCTTTATGTGTGCTTGAGTGTGAAATGTGACCCTGGACCATAAAAGTCATCATCTGAAAGCTGAAGTGATAAATATTAACTATTTAAGTGATAACTATTTAAAAAATCTGGAATCTGAGGTTGCAAAAAATCTAAATATTGAGAAAATCGCCTTTAAAATTGTCCAAATGAAGTTCTTAGCAATGCATACTACTAATCAAAAATTAAGTTTTGATATATTTACGGTAGATAAATTAATGTAAACGTGTGATTACTCAACTAATGGGTTAAATGAACAACTATTAGTTGACCAGAAAATCGGGGGCAGCTCTACTAATTACCTTTATGATAAAACAATAAAAGTCTATGGCATTTTCCCATTTAGACACATCTGAATAAGTGTGTGTGTGTGTGTGTGTGTGTGTGTGTGTGTGTGTGATAGAGTGTGAGTGATGTATTGCAGGAAAGGTTTGCAGTGGAGATGAAATGTAATACAGCTCTCAGACTGGCTGCTCTACATGTACAGGAAAAACTAGCCAGCAGTGGACAATCCCTTAAAACACCACTGAAGGCCATCATGTGAGTACACACACACTATTGCCATACGTGGCCATAATTGGCCATACTATTTCCACTAACATATATACTTATATATTAACACATATATTACTTATATACACTTAAGTATATATTAATATTTGATGGAAATGTATGGGACTTCCTTTTCATCAAAATGCACAAAAATGAAAATCTATCATGGAATCATGGGGATAAAATGTATCCACAACAGTTGAGATAATAATAATAAATGTTTCTTGAGCATCAAATCAGTATATTAGAATTATTTCGGAATGAACATCTGACACTGAAGCCTGGCTGCTAAAAATTCAGCTTTGCCATCAAAATTGTACCTTTTGGGATACAACAGCTTGTCACTAGAGCAGTACCCATAAAAGGACATCTTGGTACTTTTTTTTTAAATAAAAGGTACAATTTTGACCCCTTTTTTTCTGTGTGAAAGGTACAAAAAAGAGTTTAGTACTTCAGTAGTTTGGTATTTTTAACATTATATCAGTTAATGACATTTATTTTGAATGTAGTGAAAAGTTGATGTTAAGTCCATAAAACCTAAAATGTTGCTACCATAATATTTACAGTAAAGTTCTGACAATCACAGCTGTGTTTTTGTATTTTCTTAATGATCACTAATATAATTCATGGAAAGATGGCAAAATTGAAATATATTAAACCTATACTTAATAAAAACCTCAAAATATATATCAATATTTTCTGTAAGATAAATTAGCCAGAATTAGCCAGAAATGAGTACACCTTAGATTTAATTCAGCAAATGTATAATATTCTAGTACTTAGTATGTCCTCCAGAACTTTAAGCATACTGCTCTGACCTTTCTTGGCACTGAGTAAACAAGTTCATGACAAATTTTCACATCTGTCATGTTTAACTCCTGGAGGACGACCTACTTAAATGCCCTGGTCTTTAATGGGGAGTTTTGCACAGCTCGTCTCTACAGAATTCCCTACAGCTGCTCAAGAGCATTAAGATTGAGTGAAATACATGTCCACTGAAGGATTTTCACCTTGGTAGAATGAATATCTTCATTGTCATGCTGAAAAACTCCCTCATACCTGTACTCCTCCTCTAGCAACACTAGAACATTTTGGATGCTTTTGGATCTGAAATGATTGACTTGGTCTCCTGAGACCACAGTATGGATTCCTAGAAGTCTATATTTTGTAAATGTGGGCCTTGCAAGAGGTTAAATGACTTTATTGTGCTTTGGGTACAGTAGGTAATTCTAGTGGTGACAACAACCATGCATGTCACTTCTGCAGGCTGCACTGTACTCTGTGAGATAAAGTGCTGCTCTTTTCATAGCTTTTTCCGGCTCTGAGACACTTGCATGGTATTTCTCCTGCTCTTTTTTTTAGCAAAAATTCCCACATCACTAAATGAAAACTTAAAGTGAAGACCTGATTATTTCAGGAGCCTTGTCACAAGTCCATTGTTTTTGAATGCCGTTGTTACTTCTGCTATATTTTCACACTTAAAACAATAATTTGGTATTCCTCTTGTACCATTGTCCTCTTTTATGCTAATAAATAATTTAGATGGCAGTTCTCTCCCAAGTGGTTCCATTGCTGCCAGCATTAAGTCTGGGTACATATATATACATATATGATTCAGCGGGCTATATAACACTTTTAATTGTCAGGAAAATACTTATCTTTAAAAGTTTTGGTTCAGTACTCATTTTTGCAACATAACATTTTATCACTTTGATAGGAAAAATTATTTTGCTGAATTTTTGACATTCTTCTTTGGTAATTGATCAAGCAGGCTTGTTGGAACAATTTATCTTCAAAGAACCCTAACATGTCATCTAAATAAAGAGTAATTGTTGAATTTGTTAAGTTTTAGAGGGGGTGTACTCATTTGTGCTGTGCGCTGTATGTGTAACATTATTTGTCTGTACTATTTCTGTCTGAAGGAAGGAGTGGGGTATTGAAAGCTTTGTGTCCCACACCTTACTGCGAAACATGAGAGAGAAGGACTTGAAGAAAGCCATCAGTTACCACATGAAAAAGATTTTGAATCAGGAGCCCAAGCAAAAGGTGTGTGCATGTTGTGTACATTTGCATTTTTCCCTGATCACTGAGTGGAAGAATGTAAATCATTTGCATACTATGCAGTAAATCACTAAAATTAAAAAAAAGTACCAGTAATGATTTTAAATGCTATTTTGGTATATATCATGTTACGGAATGATACTAAATCAATACCATGAGTTTTTACTTTTTAAAGAATGTCATGGTTGATGTCAAAAATACCATATTACTGCCATGGCACACACACACACAAAAAGGTTTTAGAATGATTCTTTTGGTATTGTTTGTTAGTGAAGTACAGTATGATGTGTACTTACATTATTTTAAATGTGTGGGATGTTTTCAAAGGTGATCTCAGTGGATCAAGCTAGACTGAGCTACTTGAATGAGATGTCTGAACTCAAGTCCTATGGAGGAAAGGCTTTTAGTGCCACTATGATGGTAAGAGATGCATTCTGAGTCTTAATAGCCACTTTCAGATATGAAATCCATTAAACTGCTGTAAAAATTTTGCCGGTAAATGTACCCCACCTGCATTTCGCACATGCAATGGCTTTACATCTTTTATCTGTATCACACACTCACACATCAGCACTAAAATGCCATTTAAGATGTCAGAAATTCAGAGAGACCTAACCTGAACAAAAGTATTAATGGAATTTAATAAATAAATAAATAAATACTCACTGACCCGAAAATATACAAAGAATTGTGTGCTTTATGTTTTAGTGACTGTATGTACGTGGGAAAATATTTAAAACATGACATTAAAAATACAAATGTTTGCAAGGCATAAAAAGGCAAGTAAAAGATCACTGAATTGATTTTTCCCTGCTGTCCATTCTACCATATATCACAGTCTTCGTTTATCACATGCCCTTCTTTCACTCTGTCTGTTTCACTGTCTCTATTCACCTAGCTCCAGGACAGAGAGTCAACGGTGAGTTTGTTGGTGGGAGCTCAGTATGGGCTGAGTCAGGTGATCAACCATAAACTGAGCATCACGACCACACTAACTGAATTCAGCTGCATTACCAGAGTGGAACTATTACCTGAGTCTGACAGAGTTAGTCTGGTCAAGATCTACCTGCAGGATATAAAGGTATGCAGTATACAGTACATACTCATATTTACATCTGCATACAGTGTTCTCCACTAATATTGGCACCCTTGGTAAATACGAGCAAAGGTGGCTGTGAAAATAAATCTGCGTTGTTTATGCTTTTGATCTTTCATTCAGAAAAACTCACAAAATTCTAACCTATCCTTGAAGTAAAACAAAGGAAAGTAGCGGGAAACCTGAAAAAATTAAATAAAGTTTTTTGAAAGTTTTTCTCTAGTTCACATTGGCCACAGTTATTGGCACCCAATTATTGTAATGTCCTTTCTTCCAAGATAACAGCTCTTGAGTTTTCTCCTATAATGCCTGATGAGTTTGGAGGTCACCTGACAAGAGATCAGAGACCTTCCTTTATACAGAAGCTCTCCAGATTCTTCAGATTCACAGCTCTTTTCTTCAGTTCACCCCACTCATTTTCTATAGTGTTCGGGTCAGGGAACTTGGACGACCATGGGAAGCTTCATTTTGTACTCAGTGACATATTTTTGTGTTGATTTTGATGTTTGTTTTGGATCATTGTCCTGATGGAAAATCCAGCTATGGCCAATTATCAGATTTCTAACAGAGGCAGTCAGGTTTAGGTTTTTTATCTGTTGGTATTTGATAGAATCCTTGATGCCATATTTCTGAACAAGGTGTCCAGGACTTCCAGCAGAGAAATAGGGTCACAACATTAAAGATCCAGCTGTATATTTAACTGTGGGTATGGGGTACTTTTTATCTGGTGGGTTTGCTGCCAAAAAGTTATTTTTTTTTAGGTTTATCTGACCATAGAAGACAGTCCTGTTAGAAGTTCCAGTCATGTCTGACTGTTCTAGGGGGGTTTTGGATGAACTAGAAGGACTTTTCTTAAAAACCTCCTGAACAACATGTGGTGATGTAGGGGCTGTTTGAATTTTTTTAGGCTTTCTGACCCCTTTCTGATCCTTGAAGAGTCTTTGGCTACTCAAACTCTCCTCCTCACCGTACATTAGGATATAGACACACGTCCTCTTCCAGCCAGATTTGTAACATGTTTAGTTGCCCTGATGGTGGAAATAGAGATTTTCAGCTATTTTAGCTATTTTCTTATAGCCACTTTCTATTTTGTGAAGCTTGACAATCTTGTTCTGCACATCTGAACTATATTCTTGATAATGATTAGGGGAATTTGGCCTTTGTGTTCCTTATATTTATAATCCTGTGAAACAGGAAGTCATGGCTGGACAATTTCATGCTCCTAGTCACCCTGGTGTGCTAAAAAATGTAAACATGAATAGGAATATACTTCAGAGATATTTTACTTTAGAGAATTTCTAGGGGTGCCAATAATTGTGGCCAACATGCATTGGAGAAAAACATTTATTTCATAATGTGAGTCTCCCCCCACTTTAATTATTTTACTTCAATGAAAGGTTAAAATTTTGTGAATTTTTGAATGAAAGCTCAAAAAGATAAACAATGCAGATTTATTTTCACAGCCACTTTTCTACCAAGAGTGCCAATATTAGTGGTAGGCACTGTATATGTACACTTAGTATAATCCTTCCTTTGTTCTGTCAGCTCTGTTTTTCTTTCACATTGTCACAATTTTCCTCTCTTTAGCCAATAACCTTGCTGATGGAGTCAGTGGCAGCTAAAGATTTATCATGTCTGGTTGCTGGATACTGCAAACTGCTTGTGGACCCCCAGATCTGTGTGTTCCCCTGGTCACCTAATTCAAAGAGCCACCGCATATCAGCAGAGGAGGGTATGCAACCTATTTATCTGTTGAACTGAGTTTGATGTTCTAGCAAAGTTGAAAAAAAAATCCCATGTGAGCTTTGATGAATGTTGAACATTTTGAAAAATCATAAAAGCCTCTTGAAGCAAGAGAAAACACTGCTGCTCTGATTTTAAAAAAAAAAGCTTCATGCTTCAGGCAGAATCTAAGCACTCCACTTCCACTTTACACTACTCACATACACTGGCTGCAACAGTTTTCTAAAATAGCTATAAAAAAGGTTTCACAGACTTTTTAACAGTGGAAACCATTTGTATCTATAGCCTTTAAAATCACAAGGTGTATGACAATTCTATCATTACTATGAAAAAACACTTTGACAAAAACGATTGGAAGTAATTATGAGTAGCGAGTATGTAGCCAACCTACACTGTACAGAACATTTTCACAGTGTGATTTATCTTTTTTTTCTATGCTTCTGTCATTGTGTATAGGTTATGTGTCACACTGTGGCAGTGACTCTGATGACTCAGACACAGACGTGGATGCTCTCCTTGCTCATGTTGCTAGCACTGCCAAAAGCAACGACGCAGCAGATAAACCCAGTGATAAGCTACCAGAAGAAACCGAAAAAGCACAAAGTTACATGAAAAAAAATGAAGAGGTGGAAAAGGAAGGAGGCAAAGAAGAGGAGGTGGTTGAGAAGAAGGAAAAGGAGGAGTTCAAAGAAACCATCCATGAATCTATACATGGTGATAATGGAGAGACAGCAGAAAGAGACAACGAGAGAGTGGGCATGGAAAAGGAAGACAAAGAGCAAGAGAAAAAGCCAGAACATCCTCAGTGTGTCATCATTGTGGATGACCCATCATCTGAAGCGTCTGATTCATACCAAACTGAGTCACATTTCATGACCAGCATGTCTAGTGACTCTATAGATGCCCTAGAAGAGGATGACCTCATGACCTACTTTTCTACCAGACGCCCATGCCATTTACCAGTGAAAGACTCTTACTGCTGTGAAGATCGCTATTCACCATCAATGTCTCCACGGCAACTGCACAGCAAAGATTCTCATTCCCAAAGTGACCTGTGCTCTACTGATTCCCATTGTGAGCCTGATATTGACCAATTCTTTTGCTTTCCTGCACTTTCAAATATTGCTGAATGTCTACCTAGTCCCCCTGCAGCCAGTGAAGAGGAAGACTGTGAAGAGCTGGGAATAGAGAATGAAAAACGTGAAAACGGGTCACCTGAAGAATGTCCTGGAAGCACCGTACCTCCTCCTGGGGACTATGTGTTCACGTTTGAACAAGGAGACACTAGACACTATTACAATATCTGCTCCAATGTTACTCCTGATAGTGCCCGGAGCCTTCCACGACCTCTCTCTCCTCCAGGTCCTATGGAAATACAACCAGATCAAGAAAGAGAGGAAGTGAATCAGACAGACACAGTGCCAATTTTTCAACCCCCACCAGGGTTTGGAGACAGCAGTTCAGATGACGAGTTCTTTGATGCTCAGGAAAGATTCACATCCCCTGAAGAACAATTCTCAACTGCCATGACAGGTATGATACAGGGGAGATTCTCCATGAAATTTTCTCAAAATATTTTTATAACATGTTGTAGAAGTTACATATGTCAAACGTTTACATACAGTTTGCAGAATTTGCTAAATTTTAATTATTTTACCAAAATAAGAGGGATCATACAAAATGCATGTTATTTTTTATTTAGTAATGACCTGAATAAGATATTTCGCATGAAAGACGTTTACATATACTCCACAAGAGAAAATAAAAGTTACATTTTTAAAAATGACCCCGTTCAAAAGCTTACACACACTTGATTCTTAATACTGTGTTATCACCTGAATGATCCACAGCTTTGTTTAGTGATAGTTGTGCATGAGTCTTTCAGGTCCTTCAGGTCCCACAAATTCTTTGGTTTTTCAGCATTTTTGTATATTTGAACCCTTTCCAACGATGACTGTATGATTTTGAGATATATCTTTTCACACTGAGGACAACTGAGGGACTCATATGCAACTATTACAGAAGGTTCAAATTCTTACTGATGCTCCAGAAGAAAACATGATGCATTAAGAGCGGTGGGTGAAAACTGTTTGAATTTGAATGTCAGGATAAATTTAACTTATTTTGTCTTCTGTGAAACATGTAAGTATCTTCTGTAGCTTCTGAAGTGCAGCACTAAATGAAAAAAATATGACATTTAGGCAAAATAAGAAAAATGTACACATCTTTATTCTGTTCAAAAGTTTACACCCCTGGCTCTTAATGCATCGTGTTTCCTTCTGAAGCACCAGTGAGCATTTGAACCTTCTGTAATAGTTGCATACGAGTCCTTCAGTTCTGCTCAGTTTGAAAAGATGGATCTCAAAATCATACAGCCATTGTTGGAAAGGGTTTAAATGCTGGAAAAACAAAGAATCAGTGAGACCTGAAGGATTTTTCTGAAGGACAGCTGGCAGTGTAACTGTTCAGGACAAACAAGGGACTAATGAAAAAATATCACTAAATAATCAAGTGTATGTAAACTTTTAAACGGGGTCATTTTTATAAATTGAACTATATGTTTTTTCTTGTGGACTATATGTAAACGTCTTTTATGCGAAATATCTTTTCAGGTCAGTACTAAATAAAAAATAACATGCATTTTGTATGATGCCTCTTATTTTTGTGAAATAATTAACATTTTGCAAATTCTCCAAGGTGTATGTAAACTTTTGACTTCAACTGTAGTTCACCAGAGAATAAAAATTCTGTCATTAATTACTCACCCTCATGTCGTTCCAAACCTGAAAGACCTTTGTGCTTCTTGGGAACACAATTAAGATATTTTTGATGAAATCCGAAAGCTTTCTGACCCTGCATAGACAGCAGCACAACCGACACATTCAAGGCCCAGAAATGTAGTAAAGGCATTGTTAAAATAGTCAATGTGACATTAGTGGTTCAACCGTAATGTTATGAAATTACGTGAATACTTTTGGTCCAAAGACAACTAAAATAAAGACGTTATGGTCAAAGACTGACATAGAAGAGAAGAAATTGTTGAATAAAGTCATTATTTTTTGTTTTCTTTGCGCACAAAAGTATTCTTGTAGCTTCATAACATTAACGGTTGAACCACTGATGTCACATGAACTGTTTTAACAATGTCCTTACTACTTCTCTGAGCCTTGAACATGTCAGCTGCGTTGCTGTCTATGCAAGGTCAGAAAGCTCTCGGAATCATCAAAAATATCTTAATCTGTCTTCCAAAGATGAACAAACTGGTTTGGAGCAACATGAGAGTGTGTAATTAATGACAGAATTTCCATTTTTGGGTGAACTATACCTTTAATCATATGAAAATTAGTTATCTGTACCCATCACTAAAAAATCATACCCAAAATAGTCCTGGGCAGCTTTGCTAACAAATACTTATATGTATTTGCTGATATTTCCCTTTATAGAAAATTCTGCAGAGTCAAGCACCATATCACGGACAGTAAGCCTGAGGGAGATTAGCATCTGTGCAAGTGAACAAGAGGCAGAGGATCTACAGAAGAAAGAAAAGGAACAAAGAAAAATGGTTTCTCAAGCTGAATCATCAGATTTCAACAAAAGATCCAAAAAGCGTCGCTCATTCATGGAAACAAATTACACATCCCTGGTATCATTCCCAGAAGAGGATCATTTAGGTAACAGCTATGGAAACTGCATCCCAAACTATGGTGCAATATCAGTCAAACAAGGTGCTGGCCGAATGGCATGTTTTGATGGAGGATGCTCAGATCAAGGCCCATGTCCTACAGTCTTATCCCTAACAGATTCTGAAGGAGAACCAGCGCAGCTGGATTTCAAACCCATCAACCCCTCCAAAGTCAATGGATCAGGACCACATAATCCCACTGATACACACTCAAACAAAGCATATCAGCGGAAACAGCAACTTATAGAGATGGAACCAGATTCCATGGAGTTCAAATCAGTAACTGAACTAATGTCTACTGTATCGCCAGCTATAGTAGCAGTACGCTCCCACGTGGACTTACAGGATAAAGGAAACACCGGTAACCATAGCAGAGATGATCAAGAGGAAGGTGCAGTGGGAGGTCTAGTTGAAAGACTGTTTGGAGGCCACTTATTCTTTGATATGTCTAGAGGACAGTGTGAAAGCAGAGATGATCAAGTAAGCAAACAAATGGAAGATCATTTCCAAGACAGTTCAGTGACTCAAAAAAGCAGCTCACTACCAAGACTAGGCCAGGTATCTCCATCAAGTTTACCCTACTTCCATGTCCCAAGCATATCGTACACCACAAGCTCTGAATTAAACAGAGATGACGACACGGTACATCTCCAATTTGGGATGGGAGAGCACTCAGTGCAGCCAAAAGAGAGGACCAGAAGTCAGAGCTTGTCTACATCTTTTGATAATGGTGCACCACATTGCCTATCAAGGCACTTATTTTCAGAGCACTTCAGAGGAGCAGAATCTGAGGAAACTGATGATACTTGTGACCCTTCACTCCGAGAACTATCTTCTAGTCTTCCATCCTATGAACCAAGCCAAAGGTTCCTTCTTACACCATGTTCATCCGGCATCCTTGGGCGACTCTCTGCCTCAACGTTGCGGGGAAAGATCCAGAACCTTCCCCTCTACTTATCACGTTCCCAGGAAATGTTAAATGCCATTTCCAATGGCAGTGGCAACGCTAAGCCTGCGAGAAGACTTTCAGAAACACAACTACAGAAAAACGAAGTTGAAGTAGCAAAAGAGGCAACTGAGGATGTAACATTGAATGCAGGTTCTCCTGAGGTAACAGAGGTAAAAGTGGTTACCATTGTATCCGAAGAGGTCACTGAGGTCATTGAGGAGGTAAGAGAGGTCAGCCACATCACTCCTAAAACATGTGGACTGCAGAAAACCAAAAGTGAACCTAAAGAGTTTTCTGTAAAAGCCATATCCCCCTTGTTCTCCAAATCAGACAACTCTTTTCAAGTCAGTCCCTCGTCTGTAGTGGTTACTACTCAGAACCTAAACGGACCCTGGGGGCTGGTAACATCTAGTGGGTTACAAGGATGTAGCCACTCTCCCTCAAGCACAAGTCCTCATAACTTCATTTCTAGCTGTGGGGTTTTTCCAAACTGCCAGTCCAAACCTACCCTAACCCAGCCACAATCCTTGCCCAGCTCAAAGCTACATGAGAAACCAAACCTCAGCTGCAGCTCAGTACTGGCTATGGGGTGTGACACTGTAATGGAAGGTGCTCAGACACCCTTAGAGACCTGCCACACAGTATACACCAACTGTTTCAGTGGAGTTCTTGACAGTGCCAGTTTCGATGACGAACTCACCGTATATGAGTTTTCCCGCAGAACGAGCCAGGGTGAACCTGGGGATGCTGTTCTGACATCTGTTCCTCCTTCCTCGCTCTCTGCATCACCTGCATCTTTCTCTCCATCTTCTCCATTGCCCTCATTCCCTCATCTAGTACTGCCTGCTTCGTCATCTACAGAACTTAGTACCCTTCTGTTTCCATTGGATGCTCCTGATTGCTTCCTTTCGGACCCTCATGAAGACGTCATCACTTCACTGCTGACTCGTCGATATCCCCTACCACCAACAGGATTCCTTTCTTTGCAAAGGGATGTGGATACCCTCCTCAGTGTTCTTGCTGGCGCTATGAAGAACCAAGATGGAGTAAATGAGCACCCCAGGGATACCTGTGTGGCTCACTTTTCAGAGAACAAAAGGCGATTACATGTAGAGGCTCGGGGGCTTTTAGCTGGATGCCAACGCGTGGTCAGGGTTGGGCAGACGCCAGAGGAAACACTTCAGTCGTTGTCTGAAAGCTTCCGCTCACTGGTACAGTTGACAAGTGTGTGTTTATGTTTCTCTAGCTGTCAGCGATGCAGGGAGCGCCATGCCCAAGCACTTACAGGACTAGCAAGTGTTGCAAAAACTTATCAGGACTTTGCTCGGGCAGCAGAGCTTGTGGGAAGTGCTCCTGAAAGAAAGACTTGTCATGATCTCAGTATTAAACTCCTGGCTCGCCAATGCACTGCACTAACAACTTCAGTCTTCTGCCTCACCCAGCTTTTTCGCACTCTCACTGCCCTTTGACCTTTGAACAGTAACATTGAATAGCAACCCCCTGCCCCCCCCCTCCAAAAAAAACTGCAAGAAACCTGTCAGAATAATTTAATGTGGTTCAAATTGACCTATTGAGATATATAATATTAACCTTTATGCAGTGTCAATACCAGTAATAAGCGTGCACTAATACTACATACACTCACATACATACAGACACTGAAACATAAAACCTGCCATTGAAATTTTTGAATAGATTAGCCTAAAATGACAAGTCTACTGAGAACAGAATTTCGAAACAGGGTACTGAACAGTTTGTTTTACAGTATTTGTTGGGTGTAAGTATTTAGTATTGAATGTAATTCTAAACCATAACTGTCTTTGTACTATTGTTGTCGGTAATTTATTCTGCTTCGTGAGAAAAGCATATACAGGGATTTTGCGTAATGTATCTTCAGTCATTTTCATATTTGCTGTCTCTTGCTTGCTTTCTCACTACCGTTCTCACCAATGTTATGCACATACAGTATATTATCTTCTCTCTGCTATACCTAGTGACTATTAGAGAATGTTATAAAAGCTTTCTGCAGTAATTACCTGGGTTATAAATGTTTACTAAATACAAACAATATTTTACTTGAGTTGCCAGTTATGTTACTGTGTTCCTTTAGAAGAATATACCAAAGCCTATGTATGAATGATTTTGCATTGAATGCAGATTCATTCAAAAGACTTTACACTGACTTTTGCACATGCTTTACAGTTATAACTTAACAATGTTAGATTTATTTGGAACATTACATTATTTTTGTGGGAAAACTACAGTAATGTTTGGTGCCATTGATTTAATTTTCATTGAGTTTTTCCTTTTCAGTCATTCCTCCCTCGTTCATTTTCATAAAACACTGCTCACATAATCTTACCATCATCAGATTATTGTAGAAAAGGTTTGAAGTGTCAAAAGTGGAAAATTACAAATTTGAGTGTGGCAAAATATTAAATGACTAAATTAAATGAAAAGTAATTTACCCACCAGTACATGTGTCTGAATACCAAAAAGCTGCCATGCACTCTTTTCCTATAAGGCATGCTGTAAGCCATAGACATACTGTATACCTTGGAAATAGTGGGCTGCATGCAAAAATGAATGCATGATTGAAAGAATGACCAGTGAGTGAACGAATGGTTATAGCAATGAAAACTGGCTTTGTAATGCAGTATTCACCCCATTAAAATGACATCTAAATGACTGGAGAATGTATGTTTTATTAATTAGACTTAACACTATTCTCTTCCATATATACCAACACAATCATTGGAGGCAGATAAACACAAGTTTGAAGAGGCAGAGTTTATAAGGACTAAATGACTGAAGAAGTCCTTTTTTATTTTTTATTTAATTTAATTTATTATATTTTGTTTATATATATTTATTTATTTATTTTTCGAATGGAGAAGTCCTGCAAAGAAGTCTGCCATTTTCACCAGAGGGTCCAATTATGCCATTTTTATTAAACTTTACAAGGTCAGTTTTTTTTTAAATAAAAATAACATTTTAATAAGTAAATTTTAATTAAAATAAATAAATAAATAAATAGGGTGAATTTTCATCTAATGCAGACCTGAGACAGCCTAGCTCCTTGTAAATCAAGTTTTAGGTTTTTAATATGAAATGAACTTCCCCCGTACTATTGATTTTCGAAAATACCACAATATACCAACTTACATGGAAATAGGCGATTCAGGTTTTAAAGCATTCATTGCCTATCTGCAACTTATGGATATTAAATCTAAAAAACAAAATGTTCTGTTGCGTCAAGTATTTTGGAGCTCATTGGCCACAGATTTTATTTAATTTTATTTTACTTTACGAGGGTGTAACGTTGTTTAGTAAATAATGACATCAGAAACTAACCTAATGTGTAACGATTCATTCTTTTTTTCTTTTTGGGTTAGATATATGTGTGGCTATTGACTTTCAATTACAAACTCACCCTGAAAAAAAAATATATATATATATATATATATATATATATATATATATATATATATATATATTTGTTTGTTTTTTGTTTTGTTTTGTTTTTTAACCCTGAAAAATATTCATTGGAATAACGTGTGACATACGCTTCCGAACAAGTTCTGAACAAACGCAGAATAACTTAAACGTAAAATCAAGGTAGTGGCTTAATCATATCTGCAATTCTGTTTTATTCAAACTATTATTCTGTAATAAAACATGTTTTCTTTTAGGGAAAAAAACACCTTCCACGTAGCGCAGAAGGACTTTTACCGTAACAGGAAACAGGAACTGCTCTGACGTAGCAACTGGGAAATTCAAATTTTTAAAACATGTTCCAATGAAGGATGCTTTAGTAGTTTTACTTTTATATCACATTTTAAACATATGTAATCTCGAATAACAGAGTAAACTATTTTCTCTTTTTTTGATATTTCATTATAAACTGTTTTTATTATTGTTTTGTCCTCGCTTATATCGGCGTTTTTGAATCGTTGAAGTGAGCACAGCTGGTGAGTTTGTTCAACATGTTGTGACTGCTGTCATACACTAGTTCATTTATTAACTTGAGTTAGTTTGACGCAGGTACATTTTAAAGTTTTCACCTTTGCGAAATATGCTGATGCATCCAGTACATTGCTCCGCGATGATCTTAAGTTAGTGAAGTTTTAGAAATGTGAGCTGTTTTTCCACAAAAACCTATCGAGAGAATAAAAAATAAAAAAGGATTATCTTCAAAGATGGTCTTCAGCACTGATAGAGTGAAAAGTTAATATATATGTAAAGGCTGCTCTTTGTGGTTGAGTCTTCTGTTTTGTGGTTTGTTCGTGTTGTTTACGCCGCTGTGATCATCATTCTCACTAAGTACTTGATATTGTCAAGTGGTCTTAAACAAACGTGTCGCTAAAAATGTGTATCTAAAAGAAAATATGCTGTTTTGATGCAGGTATCGAAGTGTCCTCAGCATGCCTGTAGAAAGCACTTCTGAACTTCTCAAGCACTATGAGGTTTATGAAACCATTGGCTCAGGTAATGCCCACTGATTATGCTTTTATATAATGCTTTAGAGACTGTGCATATGAGAGAAAGTCGCACATTTTGTTTTATTTCCGTTTTTAACCCATAGGTGGGTTTGCCAAAGTCAAACTTGGTAGACACATACTGACAGGAGAGAAAGTGGCCATCAAAATAATGGAGAAGAAAGACCTAGGGGTAAGATCTTCTGCTTTAAGTTGGCCTTTCCTTAAAACAAATTTTGCATTTGCACAAATTCTTTTGATGAATTCCGAGAAAATAGGGAGATACTGCTTATTTTTTTTCCACTTGTAGATGAAATACATTGTGCATGCTGAAAATGAGAAAAGCATGTTGTTTGGAAAAGAAATGCTCTATAAAGTGTGTGTGTGTGTGTGTGTGTGTGTGTGTGTGTACCTAGGATGATCTGCCACGAGTTAAGATTGAGATTGAGGCTATGAAGAACCTCAGTCACCAACATGTGTGTCGGCTCTACCATGTCATTGAGACATCAAGCAAGATCTACATGGTGCTTGAGGTGTGTTTTCTTGAAAATTATTCTCATGCTAAATGAAAATGGAGTAAGCTTTGTATGTTTATATTCATATATCTTGTCACTCTTAGTACTGTCCTGGAGGAGAACTGTTTGATTACATCATTGCTAAAGACCGGCTGTCAGAGGAAGAGACCCGAGTGTTTTTCCGTCAAATCATCTCTGCGTTGGCCTATGTTCATAGCCAAGGTTATGCCCACCGAGACCTCAAACCGGTGAGTTAGCTGACTTTTAAATAGCTTAATCATATGAGTTCTTCCATTTAAAGGTGCAGATCACCCAGAATTAAAAGCTGTCTTAAAGGAATAGTTCAGTAAAAAATGAAAATTTGCTAAAAATGTACCCACCCCCAGGCCATCCAAGATATAGAGGAATTTGTTTCTTCATCAGAATGTCTTGTGTGAATTAGGAGATATGAACAGATCAAACACCGATTAGTGAAAACAGTCTAAAACATTTCTAAACTTAGATGTTGGTGGATTTTGATGTGAGAGGACAATAGGAGATAGACTTTTTAGCTTAACCCTTTAACTGTCACCGTTTGCTCAGTGGGACGCATAAGTTTACTTCACCATATTACAAATAAATCCTAATCTAACCATGACAAACTATACATCGTTGGAAAGGTCTAAGACTCCTAAATAGATATATATTTTTGTGTTACAAATTATGTAGGAAAAGTAATAGATTAATATATGGCGAGAGTGCAACTTAAAAAAAATCTACATTATAACATGAGTTCTGACCTTTGTCACAGAAGACTTTCTTAGTTGCCTTTTTCCATTTCTCGCTTTAGAAATCATAAGAAATTATATATCAGTTCAAAACTTAAAATCTCAAAATTCATCCTTTGAAAGGCATTTTAAAATCAAACATTGCATTGCCACAGAATATGTACATCAAAATCATATTACAAAATGTTTAATTCATGAATTATAAAAATGTAAGTCTGGATAGTGCATTTTTATGTCCGTGTTCAAAAATGGGAGTGGCAGTTAAAGGGTTAAGGAAGGCTCTTGTGGATTTTGGTATTTACTGTATTTTGGCCAGAAGCAACAGTATCCACATGTTTCCGATGGGCGCTACTGTTAAAAAGAACATGGGTACAACTTCCGGTGAGGCGGCTGTAGTAGTATACCAATGGTATTTTGTGTGCAAAGTGTTTTTCGGATCATTGTTTACCTTGTAAAGTTGCAGACCTTTATGAGAGATGTTGTTATGGTGCTCAGGGACAGCATGTGTTGTTCGAAGCTGTGCTCCCACATCAGAAAGTTTGGATCGCTAAATCTTGAATGACTCTTAACTACTGATGTGACATTTAAACTGAGGCATCCGAGCTTGTGTTAAGGTGTGTGCCAGATGAAGCCTCGATTCGAGGATTGTGTTGTTAACGTAGAAATCATGAACCCAGTCACAAACAAAGCCTCACAAACTCTTCAGTCCCGTGCGAGATTCACTGTGTGTCGATTCAAACCCCCAGATCTTAGTTATTTGTTTATATTTTTAAATACCCAGTCATACAAGTAATATGAAAAATACAAATTATTTCAGAAAAATTAAATATTTGCGATATACACTTCATGTGTACATTATTCTTCTATTATAGTCAGATGAAATGTCAGTGCTTTACCAGGCTTCATTTGCACATCACTACTGTCAGCTGTTGAATGAATGAGTGTTAAGTCCAGCTTGTTTACTTCGAACCGGAAGACGCTTCCACTTTTGACGCGAGGGCTCATGGGGCGTAGGAAACTTGTGGATAAAATTAAAATATTTTAATGATGGATTTGTTTATACAAGCATTCAGCTTATTATTCACTAGGTGTTAATTGATGGATTGGAGTTGTTTATTACTCATTGATTATTGTGATGATTTTTTCAGTTGTTCAGACAAGTCATTCCTAATGCATACGATTTTATTCTGTGGAACTCAAAAAAGAAATGTGAAACACTGTGCTCATTGATTTTTTTTTTGACACTGTGCTCATTCCTCTTTTCCATTCAATTACAATAAATAGGAACGGATGCTTTTGCATAATAAATATGCACCATAAATATGGTCTAATTTGTGCGCTATATTCCAAGCCACATGGCCATGTGATTGCTTGGTGTATGAAACTGACTGAACAATATTCAAATTTGGAATAACATGAGGGTGACTAAATAATGTCAGTATTTAGGGGTGAATTATTACATTATCAGTGTTTTCTTGACACAACTGTTTTTTGCTGACCTTAGGAAAACCTGCTGATTGATGAAGATCATAACCTAAAACTCATTGACTTTGGCCTTTGTGCCAAGCCAAAGGTATGTATTCATCTATGCTATTCATTTTCTTGCTTAAATAGACACATTTATTTATTATCATGTATTGTTTTAAAACAGCTTCACGGAATATAGCAGTACAAATATTGTAAAATTCATCAATTATGACACTAATTTTACTTGTAAAGCTGCTCTACAGAAGACAGTACTATCATTATTCAGCTCATGTTAGTTTAATGTTGATTCATTCCTGTTCACTAATGAACAAGGTCACTGTTGCAACATTCATTAAATGTGAAACCAAATCAATTCAGCTATAAAGCAGCTCTATGAAAACAATAGTGTCATTAATATCTTACTTATTGCTTAAAATATATCCACTGGTATCAGTGGTTTAAAATACATTTCTGACTTGGCTTAGATTCAGAGTAAATGTTTTGAAGGCGTGTTAAAAGTTGTGAATTTTACTTTGATTAGGGCGGTTTGGGTTTTGAATTGCTGACCTGTTGTGGCAGTCCAGCGTACGCAGCTCCAGAGCTCATTCAGGGCAAAGCTTACATCGGTTCTGAGGTCAGTGTGGCATATGTGTTTCAAAAGTATTTGGCAAATTAAGCATGTGCATTTTTTTGTGATCTAATGGCATATGTGTTTCAGGCTGATGTGTGGAGCATGGGCGTATTGCTTTATGCTCTACTCTGTGGTTTTCTTCCATTTGATGATGACAGTTGTATGGTCCTCTACAGAAAAATCACAGTAAGTTTGTGTTATGTGTGAGCATTAAATTTCATCACCACTGTTTGTTCTAGTAGTTTTGTATAGTATGTGATCTCATATTATGCAATATTGGCTTGTGTTTTGACAGAGAGGCAAATATAGCAACCCACACTGGCTTTCACCTGCTAGCATTCTGCTTCTAAACCAGATGATGCAGGTACTGTACATGGTCTGTGTGTCTGTTTAATGCGTTTTAGTAAGGCAGTGCAATTTTATACCAGTTTATTCTCTTTTTCTGCAGGTGGACCCAAAGAGGCGTTTGACTGTGAAACAGTTGCTTGATCACCCTTGGGTTATGAAGGGATACAGCACACCAGTGGAGTGGCACAGTAAACATCCTGTAAGATGAGTTTTAAAAATATTATAGTTGCATCATAATTCTCCAATATCCAATTAGCCAAGTGGAGCAAGTATTTTTTTATACAAGACATTTCTTGGTCTTAAAAGTTGCTGTGATTCTTATTTACTTATCTACAGCAATTATATTAGTTTTAGCTCCTTTAAAGTTTTAACAGATCCATATGACTTTAATATGTTTGTTAAATTAAACAGACATGTGTCAGGATGTTTATTCAGCAGTGTTTATTGATTATTATTGGACATTAAACTATTAAACACGGCTAATACATGTAGAGAATACTGTGTATGAGTCGTATGTAATTGCACTTTTGATAAACAAGAAATCCAGTTTTAACTTCCTAAATGTATAATTTCTTTTGTGTGTTTGTTCTTTTTAGTTAGGTCATATAGATGAAGACTGTATCACTGAAATGGCCGTCACTTTCAAACAGTCCAGACAACGCACAATCCAACTTGTGTCAGAGGTACTGAGTGATTCCTTTTTTTTTAATAAATGTTTATTAATATTAAAATTCATTATATTAGTATATATTTGTTTTTATATTTAGTTTATAGATCTAGCAAAGACACTACCATTCATTCAATGTTAGAGGTCAGTAAGATTTATTTTCAAATATTTTTAAAGGAGTCTCACAAAGGCTTTTTTATTTGATCAAAAATACTATAGAAATGGTAATATTGTTAAATGTAATTACAGTTTAAAATAACTGTTTTCTATTTTAATAGTTATTAAATGTAATTTATTCCTGTTGAATTTTTAGCAGCCATTACTCCAGTGTTCAGTGTCACATCATCGTTCAGAAATCATTTATTTTGCTGATTTGGTGTTTAAGAAACATTTCCTAGTAATATCAGTATTGAGAAGATTTGTTATGCTTAATTGTTTTTGTGAAAATGTATTCATTTATTTACTGAATAAATAAAAATTTCAAAAGAAAAAAACATTTATTTAGGTTTATTAGCAATTTATTTTTAATGGATAACTTTTGTAACAATGTAAAAATTTAAAATGTACTATTATTTTTGATCAATTTAATGCATCCTTGTTGAATAGAAGTATTATGTCTCTAAAATTACTCCAAACAGTTGAATGGTAGTGTGCATGCAGTTTGAGTAATACTATATGCAAATGAAGCAAACGGTTGCAAAAAACAGGTCCCTATGTAAACTGCTATGTTTGCATCTGGATTGAACGTGTATTGAACGTTATTGAATTTTATGGAGTAACTTTTTAATAACCAGAGAAAAATAACTGCAAAGAAAAGCATAAAATCACTTTTCTTGACATAAAATAATGACAGTGACCACTAGATGTCAGTAGATGCCAGTACATTGGCCATAGCTACTTTGCTTTAACTACAGAAATGTGACTTCTTCATGATTCCCTCTGTTATAAACAAGAGTATCATAGTCAATCACACAGAAGAGAAATCTATATTCAATTTGTTTTTTTTTTTGTTTGTTTTTTTTTTCAGTGGAAGTATGATCAAATGACTGCCACCTACCTTTTACTGCTGGCTAAAAAGCGCCAAGGCCGTCCTGTGCGTCTGAGAGCAGAATGCCCCATGATTGACCCCTTGTACTCTCCTTTACAAGACATACAAGTGAGTTCAGTATTCACACATTTGGAAGCATTGTGAATGCACAGTGGTCAGCTCGTGCTGTATTTATTATAAAAATGCAAAGATGGTATAACCATGGTAGTTTAAAAGTCACACAGGAGTAGATGTTAATTTATTAATATCACTATAATCATGTTTTGCTTGATGTGTAAATGCTTATGTAGTTGAAGTCGTTTACAGTAGTATGATTTTGTGTATCTGTCTCAGCTGAAGAAGAGTCTACGCTTCAGTGAGGATGATGATGGTGTTCACCCAGTGGTGCTTGGCTCTATGGTCTTCCCCCCTGATTGCTACGATGACGAGAATCCCTGGACCCCTCTCACACCCAGGAACACACATACTACAAACACTCCACGCATGGTTAGCCTCCATGTTCTCTTTATTTGTCTGCTCTTCCCTCTTGTCCAGTGCTGCTTATACAGCCAAAGTTGTTTTTATTTTTTTTTTTTTTACATTTAACTTCTTTTTTTATTTTTCCACACTCTTATTTTCTCTGACTGCTTCTTACTTGTTTTGTTAGTTAATACTGTTACTTGTTTTTTGATATACTTAAAAATATATTTATATATCCAAAGTAACACTGTGCAGAGTACCAATTGGAAAAACAGTCCTCCTGAATTATTGCAATGTTGCTAAAACTGGATTATGTTTGGTCAGTTTAATAAATGTTAAAGTTGGAATAATTAAGATTTAAAAAAAAAAATGTTTTTACAGTAAGCTGTCATTGGTTAACATTAATGTATTAACTAACATGAACAAACAATTAACACTACTTTTATTTCACTATTTATTAATCTCTTTGTTAGTTAATAAAAATACAGTCGTTCATTATTTATTAATGTTAGTTCACAGTGCATTAACTAATGTTAGCAAACACAATTTGTGATTTTAATAATGCATTATAAATGCTTTAAAAGTATTGTTCATTCTTGGTTCATGTTAACTAATGAACCTTATTGTTACCAGGAAGTCTTATGTTCACAAAGGCAGCATTTATTCTAGTCTTTAGTGTCACATTATCCTTCAGAAATCATTTCTAATATGCTAATTTCGGTGGTTATTATTGTAGATGCTGTAAACTGTAGTGTTTGAGGCTCATTAATTACTTTTTAATACTTTAAGCAAAGGTGACAGAACATTTATAATGTTACAAAAAATGTCTATTTCATAAAAATGCTGTTCTTTTAAACTTTCAACAGTTTTAATTTTCAACAGCTATAATAGTAAGAACCATTATACATATTTGAGCACAACTAATATTTAATACCTAAGCACCAAATTAGAACATTAAAAATGAACATGTTCATTTTAAACAACAAAAACAGTGAAATATTAAAACAGTTTTACTATTTAAAATAACTGTTTTCTACCTGAATGTATTTTAAAATGTAATTTATTCCTTTGATTTCAAAGCTGAATTTTTAGCAATGGTATAGTGTGTAATGTTACAAAAGCTTTTTATTTCAGGTAAATGCTGATCTTTGGATCTTTCTTTTCATCAAATAATCCTGAAAAAACATGCACTTAACTGTTTTAAATATTGATAATAATAAAAAATGTTTCTTGAACAGCAAATGAGCATATTAGAATGATTTCTGAAGAATCATGTGACACTGAAGAATGGATTAAAGATCCAAAATAAAAAATCTTAAAATAAATTTAAAATTTTAATAATACTTCACAATATCACTATTTTATTGTATTTTTGATTTTAAAAAAAGCAGCGTTGTTGAGCATAAGAGACTTATTTAATCTTATTTATTCCCCTTTTTTATTAACATTTTATGGCAACATGAAACACATTTCAGCACGTTTAATTTCAGTAATATGATGTGTTCCCAAAATGAAACCAAATGTTTAGCAAAATTAATGTTAAATATTACACAGTCACATTTGTGATTCTCAATGGCTCACTCTTAATAATTACTTTATAAATTTTGTCATTACTAAAGGAATTACTCAGTGTAGTAACCCAGAAAATGTTTTAGCTACTAATTGTTCTAAAAACTCTTGTCCTCTTTAGAAGCTCACCTCTGAAACATCAGAGAAGCGGTGGAATGAAATAGGCTACTCCCCCATCATAGAGCAAGGAAGACCCCGCCAACAAAAACCAGAGAGACGCGATAGAACCAGAGAAAATAAAGAGAATCTTGCTGTGACAGGCACAGATGGAGATGTTTTCGCTCTGCCTGCCCCCCGAACTCCAATGAGCAGCAGAAAGACCAAATCCAACAGAAATGTAGCGACAACACCTAACAACAACATCACTACCACAAGCAGCAATGCAAACAAAGGTAAGCTGGATAGTGAATCAGTTAAATATCACGAAAAGTGTACAAAGTGTTAACTTTTGATGTTATAATCCAAATACATGTTAGCCTTTGTTAAAAGGGTGGCCTCTAATGCAGGAGTCACCAAACTTGATCCTGGAGGGCCGGTGTCCTGCAGAGTTTACCTCCAACATGCCTCAACACACCTACCTGGAAGTTTCAAGTATTCCTAGTAAGACCTTGATTAGCTGGTTCAGGTGTGTTTGATTAGAGTTGGAGCTAAACTCTTTTATTCAATATTGTTTTCTTTACACACTTATTGATAGGAAATGACAGCTAAACAAAACGATTCAAAGTGATTTATCAGTGAATTGAGGTTCTCTGGAGATCTCATGTCCAATCGAGGCTTCCACTGCTGGCAATACCTGGATCTTTCCTCTTATGTGCTCCCTCATAAAATATACATAAGTCTAAATGCTCATTTTCTGCAACCGCTGCATTTTGTGTTGTTGTTCGGCACAGTAATGTGACAACTGTAGATGCTTAAATGTCATATCTGGGGTTTAAAAGAATATATCTAAAAAGAGTATTGGTGTGTGTGTTTATATGTTGTGTCATCTAGCATCTATAGTTTGATTCAGTTGACCAGAGTGTGAGTGTATGTCTCTGTATGGGCGCAGTGTGTCTGGGGAAACATCTTCATGTCCCAACATCCACTGTGTCCACCTCGTTACTGTCACACACCACCTCCTGCACTGGAACGGACAGGTGCACACTGGGGACGGAGCGTGTGTATGTGTGCATGCGTGTGTGTACGAGACAACTCCCGAAGTGCATACTGACAGCTGTACGTGTCGCTGTTCCCAGTGCTGCGGCAGCATGTAGCATGTAGTGACACGTGTTTATCCTGTGTGTGCAGGAGCGGGCAGTGCCACTAAAGAAGTGTCCCGCAGGAGAGAAGTGGACCAACAGCAGAGCGGCCAACAAGGAGAACTGGATATACTGGCTTTCAGCCCTGAGAGAAGGTAGAAGTCTTTTGTGAGAAGAGTCAAATAACCAGCAGAAAGAAAAAAAAAAAATGAAGTTAAGGAGAACAGTGGGGTTTAAAGGTGAAGTGTGTAATTGTGCCCTATAAGCAAAAACGACTATAAAAATCACAGGTTTTCCCATTTCACCCAACAAATGGCTTTTAAATATACAGTTGAAGTCAAAAGTTTACATACACCTTGCAGAATTATTTTACCAAAATTAAGAGGGATCACACAAAATGCATGTTATATAACCCGAATAAGATATTTCACACAAAAGATATTTACATATAGTCCAAAAGAGAAAATAATAGTTGAATTTATAAAAATGACCCCATTCAAAGGTTTACATACACTGGATTCTTAATCCTGTGTTGTTACCTTAATGATCCACAGCTGTTTTGTTTGTCCTGAGCAGTTAAACTGTTGGCTGTTCTTCAGAAAAGTCCTTCAGGTCCCACAAATTCTTTGAGTTTTTCAGCGTTTTTGTATATTTGGACCCTTTCCAACAATGACTGTGTTTTGAAGATCCGTCTTTTCACACTAAGGACAAGTGAGGGACTCATGCAACTATTACAGAAGGCTCAAATGCTCACTGCTCAGAGTCGGGGGGTGAAATAATAATGTATAATGTAGTTTTTTCGCTTTTAACCCTTAGAGTTAACGGGCCACTTGCTGCACTTCTGTAGTTTTTTGTAGTTTAATAATAGAAATATGCAATTATGTTCTAAACTGAATTTCTCACATGCCCAGGTCTCGATCTTTGGACCTGGCTGGCTGTCAGGTGGACAGTGGGCAGAAGCGTAAGGGAGGTAAAGTGTTTGGCAGTCTGGAGAGAGGCCTAGATAAAGTTATTACAATGCTCACACCCAGTAAGAAGAGAGGACCTCGAGATGGACCACGCAAAATTAAGGTATCATTCATCTAATTTTTTCATTTGTGCTCGGCCTTTAATATTGTTTTTAATGTCTGTTGTTTTACGTGACTTTTCCAGTCCAGAAATCTGACTTTTAAAATAGTTAAATAATTAAATAGTTGTCGAGGGGTTAAATTATAAGAAATGTCTTGATATTTTGAGTTGCCCCAGCTTACTTCAATGCTTTGTGTCATGTTGTTTGTGATTATTGGAAGAAAGACGGTTAAGGATAAAGAAACTCATACAACTTGAGTGTTAGTAAATGATGATAGAATTAAAATTTTTTGGTTTAACTGTCAATTTAAAGGTGTAGTTCACCCAAAAATTCCATCATTTACTCACTTTAAAGTTGTTCCAAACCTGAGTTAGTTTCTTCTTTTGAACACAAAAACACAAAAGAAGAATGTGGGTTGCTGAACAGCCAGACAGTTGGAGGGTCCCCATTGACTTCAGTAGTATTTTTCTCCATAATGCACATGTAGATGTTCATCAACTTGCTCTGTTTTTTTAGGCTCAATACAATGTGACACTCACCAGTCAGACTAATGCTGACCAAGTGCTCAATCAGATTCTGAGCATCTTACCAGAGAAGAACGTGGATTTTGTTCAGAAGGGGTAAGTTAAACTCTTACACTCTTACATATATATATATGTGTGTATATAAACATAAACAATGTAATTCTAAAATAAAATACAGTTCTGGAATACAAAACATAACTGTGTGTTAATTTAATATACTACCAGTCAAACGTTTTTGAACAGTAAGATTTTTAATGTTACTAAGCCTGCATTTATTTGATCCAAAGTACAACAAAAACACTGAAATTTTTAAATATTTTTACCATTTAAAATAACCATTTTCTAATTGAATGTATTTTAAAATGTAATTTATTCTTGTGATTTCAAAGCTGAATTTTTAGCAGTGGTATAGTGTGTACCGTGTAATGTTAAAAAGCATTTTATTTCAGGTAAATGCTGATTTTTGGATCTTTCTTTTCATCAAAGAATCCTGAAAAAACATACTTAACTGTTTTAAATATTGATAATAATAAAACATTTTCTCGAACAGCAAATCAGCATATTAGAATGATTTCTGAAGGATAATGTGACACTGAAGACTGAAGTAATGATGCTGAAAATTTAGCTTTGATCACAGGAATACATTTTAAATTTTAAAATATATTAAAATAGAAAGCAGTTATTTTAAATAGTAAAAATATTTCAGATATTACTGCTTTTGCTGTATTTTGGATCACATAAAATGCAGGCTTGGTGAGCAGAAGAGAATTCATTAAAACATTAACAATCTTACTGTTCAAAAACTTTTGACTGGTAGTGTATAATAAAAATGTTTGAAAACAAGAAGCCTTGTCAAAATACTGAAAAGTCAAAAAGAATAAGAACCACTGCTCTAACCAAATAACTTGGTTTAGTTGATAAATTGTTATATATTAATTTAAATTATATATCATAATTTCCTCTTTTTTGTTAGCTATACTCTGAAGTGCCACACACAGTCAGACTTTGGAAAGGTGACCATGCAGTTCGAGCTGGAGGTTTGTGTCCTGCAGAAGCCTGAGGTAGTCGGGATCCGTCGACAGCGGCTCAAAGGTGACGCCTGGGTATATAAACATCTGGTAGAGGACATCCTGTCCACCTCCAGCATCTGAAGTCATTTGAAGTTTACTTCAAGAGTGGCATCACCTCTTGCCCACCTTGAGTTTAACGCAGTGGACAGTGTCTGTTTGATGTCCATTACAGAATGCCCTCCAGTCCGACTTTACACTTCTTATGACCATATTCATCATTTTTCATTGTGTGGGAGATGGTACAGTATTATTCTGCCCTTGAGAGAAATGCAAACTTTTTTGTCACTTTATTTTTTATGCCGTTCTAATTCAGCAATAAGCAATACTCACATAGCATTATGGCAGCAATTGTTTCTTATTTGTCTATTGTTTTTGTGTTTGTCTCCATGATATAATGTCCATGTCATGTTTTATTTGTTTTAACATGTAAAGTTTCTGATCTGTTACCTTTTCAATGTCTGTCATTTTGTTAATACTTGCTTTTGATAATGTCAATCTGACATGTAATTAAATAAATATTTTAAACACCTGTCTCACTGTATCAGTGACAGATTTATTTGACACTTTTTTTTCAAATCATTTGAAGAAAAAATTGTTTATCTTTTTTTTCAGAACATGAGTATTAAGTATAGTTCATTAAAAGTTAACAGTAAAGAGTAGAAGAATAAAAACTACGTTATCCATAAATGGTGTTCAAAAAGTAACAGAACAAATGTGGTAACAATGCTTATCATAAAACAAAAAAGGGAATTTATTTTATTTAATAAAAATAACCTCCTTAGAACCGACCATATATATTCTTGCAGCTAAATATAATCCCCCTGTAACACTGTGTGCTTCTTATGTTGGTATTTATGGCCTAATATATGTCAACAGTAACGGTGAGTCGTTTAAACTGGAGACATTATGTATTCATTTAAAAAAACGGCCTTCCGAGACTTCTTAATATGACGTCATAAAGAGTCTTTAAAACGATCTGGAAAGCAGCGTTCTAAATGACTCTTGGTAAATTGAGGTTCAGCAGCTGATGTACCTGTTCTCCGAGCAGACAAACCCCTTGTGGTATGTAAAAGCACGTAAAATCGGTATAGTTGCCCCCCTGCCGGCCTGTGGTGGTCTGTAGGTGTGCAGTCGTGCAGGGGGGCCGTGTAGAGTCGTAAATGACCGGTGTGGTGTAGTGTGTTGTGTGTGGTGGTGGGGGGTGTGACGCAGTGATTGACAACAGGAGGACGGGGTGGTTATACTTTCGAACCAAAATGGCTTTAATGGTTTATAGCAACCCCACCCGACCCCGCCCTTCATTAGTAATGGTTGCTAATCACTGTTAACACCTGCTATAAACCGTATTTATGAGTAGATGGAAGTCAAATACATAGGTAAAGTAATGAGGAAAATAAATTACCAAAGAGTTAAAAATACATTAAATGATATTCAATGAAATGCAATAAACTCAGAGCTGAAACAATGATTGTGGTGTTGTTGTTGTCTTGATTAAACACCTCAAACTCATGATTCCACATGTAGGTGGAATTTTCTGAATGCTTTACTTTATTCACACAATATAACAGAACTTAAATCTCGTAAATTTTGACTTTAACCTTTATTCTAAAAATATTAAGGTACTAAAATGCTGCCATGTTTACTTAATTATTTAATGCAAACACACTCTTGGCACAGCAGCCCAAAACGACAGAACAAGGTAAAAATAAATAAATAAAATAAAATAAACTGCTCACAACTCACGTTTTAGTTGTGATTAATTTAATTTAATTTCGGGCAAATTCATCCACAATGTCTCTCAGTGGAAAGAATGGCTACTTTCAATAGTCTTTTGAATTTCTTTAAAATTAAAGAAAGAGAATTAAAACGGTTAAAAAGAGAATTAATACAGCTGTGATACGACCTCATTCTAGGGCTGTCACTAACAATTATTTTGATAATCGATTAATCTGATAATTTTTTCTTTTTTTTTTTCTTTTGTAGTAATAAAAATAGACCCAAGTGAACAATAGCCTTTAAAATTACTTACATACATATATAATAGCAATGAGGCATTAATAGTTTGAATAACATTGAACAAAACTTTTAAAATACATAATTTATAATAAACAATAGAGGTAATGTACATTATGCATTATAACAAATGCCTGCAGAGGGCGCCAACGGCCTGATGATTGTTTTTACACTTTACTGCACGATCTAATCCATGTTTAATATTGACTCAACAACATTTAATTCAAATGTCCACTAATCTTTAATATTTGATAATTTCTTTATGACAGAAAAGCTACAGCCACTGTAATTTCTTGAAGACGTAGACATCAAAACGTGTAAACTCAAAGTGAGGGTTTAAACTTCTATTTTGAAATCGCGGTGAACAGTTAGCATATTGAGAAAGATGTTGATGATAAATTATAAATTATTTACCTTACAAATATGATAAAATAGCGCACACTGAACGTTATAATAAACCCAAACTCACAACAACATGCAGAGATGGAGTTTGAATGGAGTTTGAGACGCTCCACACATGTAAATAATAGCAGCTTGTGTAGCAGCATTCACTGTGAACAAAGACCTTCTAATAGAGTTGTGACGTTCGCGAACGAACCGATTCTTTTGAACGGCTCATAAACATGAACGATGGGAGCCGAGTCGCGGCTGGGCGGGAGCCGTTCTTTCTGTCGTTCTTTTTTTCCTATGCGTGTTTCACACAGATGCACACAAATTAGCTCCTCCGCGATACAGAACAGTTATAGGGGGAGGGGCGCACCCAGCGCAGGGGTGCTACTGTCTAACAGCATGATGATAGTTGTGCACGCATCCTTCACGCGAGTACTCCAGTGGAAAAAAAACCCTGCGTGCCTCTGTCATTGGGTAGGAACGAGCCATGACTTGTGCACGCTGCCGTCACATGCTTACTCCAGTTAAAACAAACAAAAAACATTGCATACATTGCATTACATTGCATTTTGTGTTCATTTAAAACTTGAAGGGGCTGATCTCCTATTTGCAAAGTTTACAGTAGTTATAGTAGTAATAGTGGACTGTATGTAGACATTTCCATTTTATTTATTCTAATTTTATCTACAGTATATATTTAAAACTTTAAATATTTTTTGTTTTCTATCAAAATGTTCTTGTGTGGAAGTGTTTGTAGTAAAAGCTGTTTTGCACAGAAATTCATTGCAGCCGGCTTTGTTTTTGATGTTTATTTGTGAGTAGGTATTGTATGAATAACATAAGTCAACGTAGCTTTACACATACACACACTTTGTACTAAAGGTAAATCCAAAATAGTGATGTCACTGTCTAAGCAGAGGGATGTTGTGCAACCCTATGGAATATAGTCCACACATGACAAATGAGGTAATAATATTTCAGAATAATTCAAACTCAGATATTGGTGTGTGATATCTGAGTTTTAATTATTTGACTACAAATCTCACCTCATCATTCCTCCCAGTGATTATTTCCAGGATAAACTGAGATGCCCCCAAGCTGCTTCTTAAAACTGACTAAATATTTAAAAAGAGCCAAAAGAGCCGTTCTTTTGAACGGCTCTTTGAAAGGAACGGATCGCCAAGATCCGGATCCCCTCAAAGAGCCATAAATCCCATCACTACCTTCTAAGATGCATGTAAGCAACCTATAGAGCAGTGGTTCTCAACAGGGGGGACGCGCCCCACTGGGGGGGCGCGGAGGGATCGGAAGAGGGGCGCAAATCATGGATCGCGGAACCGGGGGGCCGCCCGGGCCTGGGCGCGAGTAACTTTTGACGTACAAAAATACATAGGCTATAGACTCATATGGATTATTCATTGAAAGGTCGCGATCTCGATTCAAACACACACAATCTTACTGCTATATGATGATGATTTCGCCATGCCTATAAAACCTTTGAAATCGCAATCACATCGGAATATTTAAACCTGCTTTCGCGCAACCGCTGATTCAGAGAGAGCTCTGCTCATGTAAGTTAAGCTTTGTTTGAACAAGCTTCACGACCAGGATACACGGTATATGTTACATTTCTGTGTTGCAAACATTGAATAATAATTAAAGTATTCGGATAAATGTTAATTAGAGCCCTGCACGGGCCTCATATACATTTCCTAGCCCGGCCCTTGTCCGACAGCTTATCAGAATTATCGGCCCGAGCCCGTCTTTTCCCCCCTTCTCCCAAAACAGCTTATACTACTCTTTCAACTATTGAAAGTTCAGTTTTGTATGTAATGGTAAAGTGGTTTTATTTCGTTTCATTATTTTGTTACGTTAATTTAGAAAAACGTTTGGAGCATTTTTGTTCATTAAATATAGCCTAAAGTTTTTGTTTTTTAAAGTAAGGACTGTTTGATCAATTTTGCCTTCTCAAATCATCACGACTTGTTTAAAATAAAATCTATAGATATAGGCCCAAAAGAGTTCAAGTATAAAACAATGTTAGTTGCAATGTTAAACTTAGAGAAATATGTGCTATTAGACGCATACCCAAATTTCTGCGGAGAGCGGAAGCTAAAGGCGCAATGCAGGACATTGCAGGACATTGAGGCGCCAGCGCGATGACTTGCATTGTTTTTTTCAGTGGAAACAATTTAAAATATTCCGTCATTTTTGCTCATAATACATAATGCGCTTTCTAATGCCTCAACAGGAGCGCTTCACAAAAATGAACCGAAACTCAGCAAATGCATACCTCACAGACATGATACATATATCTATAGAACGCTTGAAATGATTAATTAACAAAATAAAACAAATGCTCTGTCACAAAAACTCTTTCTATATGTCATCTGTAAAGATGCATTTCTAAAGGCGCGTCCCAGTCAGGATCGGCAACTTCATCCTTGCTACACTGAAAACGCTGGTTTATTAATAAATAATTCAAATATCCCCTTATTTCCCCCGAAACATTCATTGTAATTACGTTTGCTGGTGCTTTTGCGTGCGCTTGAACGCGGATCTTCCACCTGCGCTGATTTGCTGCTGCTGGCGGAGACACTAAACGCTTTCCGAGTCGGTCTCGAAAGTGAAAGCAAAAGTGAAGTCTCGTGGTGTTTCCACCAGCGCGGAAATTTGTTTTCATCACCATAATTGGTGTATGTATAAAATATTAAAATAAGGAGAAGCCTAAAACAAACCCGAGGCCCGGCCTGAGTCTGAACTGTAACTTGAAAATTGTCCCGAAGCCCGGACTTATTTATAACATTTAAAATGGACTAATTTATAAAATTAAATAAAATAATTAACTAACAACTATACTCTTAAAATTGTCTTAATATTAAAATGTAGACTAGCATGTAAAATGTACAATCTTACAGACTTTAGAGGGAGGGAGGGAGGGAGGGGGGTGCCACATGATAGGGGAGGTTTGGGGGGGCTTTAGTTCCAAAAGGTTGAGAACCTCTGCTATAGAGAATGGGAACGTGACGTCAGCAACGCACGGCATTCTGGGACTTTGGGACATGGGCACTACAGATTAGACTGGGCAATAGTGGAGGTAGATGTTAAAATTTATATTGTGCATTTAAAAACACATTAAAATGGGGAGCGCTTACTGTGACATAAACTGCCATATCTGCTGTCATGACCGGAGTGGAGAACCGATCTAAAATGAAGCGCAATTTTATGCTTTTCAGCTTGAAACAACACAATGGCGAATGCAGCTCAATGAAAATAAACTTCAAAATCTGGCTTTGTCGTTTCTATTTATTATTTATTACAGATTCATAAATTCCGATCCACATGAATTTGTAAGTGCTCATGCTATGAATAACACGTTTGGAAATGTAATTTAATCTGTGATATGACTCCTTCGGATCACGATCTTTGTTCATAAAGCAACTCATCTGATTTACTGTTCAGCAGCTCTTTGTAAGAAATCGTATTTTTTTTTTTCAATTTAAGTCCAGTCAAACTTATTGCACTTCATCCCTTAATGAAATTAGGGCGATATGATTAAATACATCAGCGAATACTTAGGAATATTCATTCATGGATTTGCGCTACGCCACCACCTGCGTCTTTACACACAGACTAAACTTACTAGAGAAGCGTGACATAATTGTAAATAAATACAATTTAAATTCATGTCTTGCACACTTTAATGCTCGTTGAATGGAACATATACGATTACAGTCTTCGAACTGTAATAATCAGGGCGGAACATTTCAAGTTCGCAGGGCACTTACTTTTGAATAGAACAGACATCTGAGATACACAAAATGTGCAGAGCGGTGGTTCACTTACATGATCAACTGGCAGAGATCAAGCTATGGTGTGTTTATTTTATCTGGCGGATACCTCAGTGCCATCTAGTTATTAAAAACTGCAAACGAGAAATTAATTCGGTCCTGTGTGTGGTACAATAGAAGGCGGCGTATGATTTCTGTGAGTGTGTATATGTCGTGTTCTGGCCACACGACTGAGTGCTCGAATGAGCGCAATGGATTCAAATATTGGTACATTTATTCTAAGCAACTGCAAGCAGCTCTTAAAAATATTAACGCAAAAACAATCGTTTTTTCCTCTAGTGATTTGTATTTATTGTCATTGTTCGCTATTTAGCGTGTCCTAATACATGGCGGCGACGACCCAGAATGCAACGCGCAGTGACGTAAACTCCCAAGCTCTATACGCATGTAATTAAAGCACATATATTAAACCTACATTGCATGTATTTATTTAATTGGATCATAGCGCTTGTAAATTCTTATTATTATGATTTTTAAATTAGTTTTATATGTGGAAATTGCCACTTACGGTATTTTGCCCATTATGGGCAAAATGCAATCAATGTTTTTTTTTTTTAATCAAATACTCGAATAGAATCAAGGAATCGTTGCAGCCATGCTTCATTCAACAATTTCTTCTCTCCTAGGATAGTCTGCTGTCATTATTGAGAGTTCCACGTAGCATACATGTGCAGTCCACTGCTTGTGAACAAGGCGCAAAATGTATGTGTGTTCTACGTCAAGAGCAGCACATGCATGTGGTAGGTACTCTCAATATTGGTGGCAGACTGTTCCCAGAGAGACGAAATCGTTAAATTAAGTTGTTATTTTTGTTGTCTTTGTGCACAAAAGGTATTTTCGTAGTTTCCTAAAATTACGGTTGAACTACTGATGTCACATGGACTATTTTAAAAACTCAGTGTTGCCAACTTATTTAAGTTGTTGACAGTTTGTTGCTAAAAGTTGCTAAATGACATTATGATGTCGCTACGCAGTGACATCATTGTGTAATCAATGCAAAACTGCATAGAATAATAGAGCATAGAATTACATTTTATGCATTTTCTTATTAACTACACATTCTGAACTATTATATTCTTAAGCAGTGTATTGGTACTTAGTATGCTGTACTTTAAGAAAGGTTTGTAAAATAGGGCACAATGCACTGTGTTAATTCAAAGAAATTTTGTCCATTGATTCTTCAAGGTTTTTTTTTTTTTTTTACCTGAATTTAATATGACATATTGTATTTTGTGTTCTCAGGTTACAACTTAGAAATTTTAACTGATTACCAAGTGCAGGTAGAAACTAATAACAAGGTGTTATCGTAAATGAACAGTTATTATTGAACAGCTGCATCTAGCAACTTGATGTGAACTTCATGTGATATGTGTCCTGCTACACACCTTTCACAGCTGCTAAAAGTTGCCAAATACATTTTAATATAGCTCAATTTGTTGCTAGGTGCTTTTTGAAGAAAAAGTTGCTAGGGTAATCTGAAAAGCTGCTAAATCTAACAACAGAATTGCTAAGTTGGCAACAGTGTAAAAAGTCCTTACTATTTTTCTGCCTTGATCATGGCAGGACCCTTGCTGTCTATGGAGGATCAGAGAGCTGACAAAGACGAAGGTCTTACGGGTTTGGAACGACATGAGGGTGAGTAATTAATGACAGAATTACTCAAGACAGATTTACTCAATGATATATATACAGTTGAAGTCAAAAGTGTACGTACGCTTTGCAGAATCTGCAAAATCTTAATTATTTTACCAAAATAAGAGGGATCATACAAAATAAATGTTATGTTTTAGTACTGACCTTCATAAGATATGTCACATAAAAGACATATACATATAGTCTACAAGAGACAATAGTTGAATTTAAAAAAATTACCCCATTCAAAAGTTTATAAACACTTGATTCTTAATACTGTGTTACCTGAATGATCCACATCTGTGTTTTTGTTGTTGTTGTTGTTTAGTGATAGTTGTTCATGAGTCCCTTGTTTGTCCTGAACAGTTAAACTGCCTGCTGTTCTTCAGAAAAATCCTTCAGGTCCCACAAATTCTTTGTTTTTTTAGCATTTTTCTGTATTTGAACCCTTTCTAACAATGACTGTATAATTTTAAGATCCATCTTTTCACACTGAGGATAAATGAGAGACTCACATGCAACTATTACAGAGAGTTCAAATGCTCACTGATGCTCCAGAAGTAAAACTTATGCATTAAATATCTTTTTTTTTTTAGTACTGCCCTTCAGAAGCTACAGAAGATACTTGCATGTTTCTCAAAAGACAAAATAAGTTAAATTTATCCTGATCAAAAAGTTTTCACCCCCTAGCTCTTAATGCATCGTGTTTGCTTTTGAAGCTTCAATAAGCATCTGTAATAGTTGCATATGAGTCCCTCAGTTGTCCTCAGTGTGAAAAGATGGGTCTCAAAATGATACAGTCATTGTTGGAAAGGGTTCAAAATAAAAAATGCTGAAAACCCAAAGAATTTGTGGGACCTGAAGGATTTTTCTGAAGGACCGCAGGTAGTTTAACCGTTCAGGACAAATGAGAGACTCATGAACAACTATCACTAAACAAAAAAACAGCTGTGGATCATTCAGGTAACAACACAGTATTAAGAATCAAGTGTATTTAAACTTTGAACAGGGTCATTTTTATAAATTAAACTATTATTTTCTCTTGTGGACTATATGTAAACATCTTTTATGTGAAATATCTTTTACAGGTCAGTGCTAATAAAAAATAACATGCATTTTGTAAGATCCCTCTTATTTTGGTAAAATAATTAATATTTTGCAGTGTATGTAAACGTTTGACCTAAACTGTATGTGAATAAGACAAAACTGTAGCCTTTGAGAAGGAAATTCTCCCTTTATTCTGTCAAACTGACTGTGTAATTTTAATTTAATAAAGTTGAGTAGCTGAAATTTCTTGTAAACCCCTCCCACCATTTTATGGTATGTGCAGGTCTGTAAAACCAATATGTCACATGCTGGTAAGATCATGTATTATCTTGCTTTAACTGGTCTATTATGATTGAAGTGGGAGCAACCTGTGTGTCAGTCCTACTGTGCGTATCAGCATAACAATAGCTATTAGTGTGACAGATATGAGTGCTTACATAGTTAACATCAAATGAAGTGTGTGTGCTGCTGGGTAGGTGGATGGTTAATGGGGGGGTAAGGTGGTAATATGGGGATGAACTCACCCCCCCCCCACTGATAATGACTCCTGCTGTGCGTTTTATAGGGGGGGGGGCAAGGGCCAGCTGCAGGAACAGACGCTCGCTGTCATCTCTCACACATCTCCTTAAGCCGGTTTCTGTTTCTCCACACACCCTCATGAGGACACTTTTTGTGTGAAAAGAAAACAAAAATAATGACTTCATTTAACAATTTCTTTTCGTCCATGTCAGTCTTGAATGTGTGTTCATGAGAGTACCACAACGCATGCGTTTGCATTCTTCTATTTGTAAACAAGGCGTCAGAACGCCGGATCACACACACACATGCGTTGTGGTACTCTTGTGAACGTGTGGTGTAGACTGACACAAAAAAGAAGAAATTGTTGAATAAAGTCATTATTTTTGTTTTCTTTGGGAAAAAAAGTATTCTCGTGGCTTATAAAATTAAGGTTGAACCATTGATGTCACATGGACTATTTCAACAATGTCCTTACTACCGTTCTGGGCCTTGAACGTGTCAGTTGTGTTGCTGTCTATGCAGGGTCAGAAAGCTCTCGGATTTCATGAATAATATCTTAATTTGTGTTCTCACTGCTTTAAAATACATAAAAATAATTACTCCATCTGACCTGTTTTTAAATGGGCTTAAAATGAGGTGCGTGTACCCTAAAGAGTGTGCTAACACTTGACCCTGGCGTTACTTTTACTTATACACCACTGAGGAGCTAAACGTAATGAGGTGAACATGTGTTTATCCCTTCATCTGCTTGTCTTTGTGTGTTTTCTTGGGTCAACGAAGGCAGTGATGTTTCTCTTCATTACAAATCTGACAGATTCCAAAGGCGGCTGCACGGTGACAGCTCACTTTCCAATTACCTCCTTCAGTTTTAACGAATTTTGCTTTCCATTGATGCCGCTTGCAGTCGGACGCCTGTTCATTAGGGGACTTCATATTCCAGAGATGTGGGTTTCCATCATACACACACAGAGGCCCAGAGCTAATGGGCATGTACAGTAGATGGCGGCGTGTGATGTCTCCAATGGGAAAAATTATTCGCTGTGTTGTTTTGTTAACGGACGACTGGTTCCAGTGGTTGAAGAACAAATGAAGAGCTTGATTCTCATGCCGAAATGTCTTTTCAGCCTGAGGAAACTATTGGCAAATATGCCAGCACTGCAGGACAATAACATGCTCTTTTGTACATTTGAAAAACAGCTGTTAGTGCAAGATTTAAGAATTGCTACAAATAATGTCAGACATCTTTATTACTTATCTGACTGGGGGATATTAAGTATTTTTCTAGGCAAAGATAAACAGACAAAGACTATAGGTTAATGTTTTAAAGGTGACATATCATGAAAATCTGACTTTTTCTGTGTTTATAATCGGGTCCCTAGTGCATCTGCCAACCCAGAAAACATGAAAAAGGTCAACCTAGTAACTTTGTTTAACTAAGCCTTTTTCTGCAAACCCCTGTGACATGGTAAGGGGATCTGATTATAATGTCACCACCCCTTAATCTGCACGTTTCCACCCACAGTGCTGTCATTTTGTTTTCACAAGTGACAATGGTGTACCAGCTCTAACGCCATGGCAAAAGTTCGAGCAAAGCATGCTAACTGTTCTGTCCTGACTGCACAGACCAGTTGCTACTTTAACACTGTTGCCATGGGTTGTTTTTCATGTCCACGGGTTGAAGCGCCCCCCCCAATGACATGATATTTAGCCCCTGGAATACGAATTTTACCAGAGGCACCCTGTCGAAAAACCTGTATTTTACCCCTAGAACGCAATTTTTACCGGGGAACTTCCCTCGAAACACTATTGGGCTAGTTTTGACTAGCAATTGGATGGGTTTTGTTGTGAAAACCTTGATTGATTCTGTCTTCTTGTTTCAAACCTGTATGACTGACTATGACAGAACTTAAATTATTTAATAACATTTATTAAATATCTGGTTGGGTGAATTGAGTAAAACGAAAATATATAGTAGGCCTATACACTCTAAAAATGCTGGGTTATTTTTTTTTTAACCCAAATGCTGGGTTCAGCCAGTTGAGCCATTTTATTGAGTAAGTTTTAATATTTTACCTACACTGTAAAAAATAAAAAACACAATTTGTTGAGTCAGTTAAAAATAATTTGTTACCCTGCTGCCTTAAATTTTTAAGTTCAGTCAACTAAAATAAGTTTAGTCAACTTGAAATGTTAAGTTGTACTAAGTAACAAATTAGATATTTGTGTTTGCTAAACTTAACAGATGGGTAAGTAACCCAGCTGCCTTAAAATTTTAAGTTGATTCAACTCAAATATCTAAGTTGTCACTTAGTATAATTTAACATTTCAAGCTGAATAAACTTTTTTTGAGTTGACTGAACTTAAAATTTTAAGGCAGCCAGGTTACAAATTATTTTAGGTTGACTCAACAAATTGTTTTTTACAGTGTAGGTGCTGGGTTATTTTTTAACCCAAATGCTGGGTTCAACTTGTTGGGTCATTTTATTGGGTTATTTTTAATTTTTTTTACCTAGGTGCTGGGTAGTTTTTCTGTAACTAAGTTGCTGGGTCATTTTTAACGCTGGGTTATTTTTTTCTACCTAATTGCTGATGAAACAACCCAGCTGCTGAGTTACAGTCAGTCAGAGTGCAGGCTTTTTGAGTCCTCTACAAGAGAGACCGGTTAGCACTGCCGATTTTCACTTCTTCAGCGAAATAAAGGTTTGTATACATTTTATTTAATTTATAAAGTCTTTGCTGTAAATTGTATTATTTTATGCAACACAACATAAGGACGAGATGTCAGTCAGCTGCGTCAGCAGCGGTTGTTTTGCATGATCGCCTTTTGCCTTGCATAAAGTAAATGGATTTTATTCGTTATTGTGCTGAATTTAATCTTAAAATATGTTCGCTAATGTCAGTTTTGTTTGTTTATGGGCAGTTTCTGAAGTCAGCCATGGCATCTTTCAGCTACGAGTGAAACGTGAGGCCGTGGTCTGAAGTTCACGGTTAACCCGACAAACAGCAGCCCATCACCGGCTCAGATTTCGGCAACACACTGGCATGAGAATTAGCGCTATTTCAGAGCAATTACATTGCAATTACATAGAATGGTTCAGTACACTAAAATTAAAATGCTACTTTTAAATGTTGCATTTTTTTTTGTCTAAAATGCTTGTTAAGCGAGTTTAATTGTATGTAATATTGTAAACTATGCTGTATTCACCCAAATAAATTAAATTTGTCTTATATTTTCTCCATGTGTTCTTGCTTAATAATAAATGTTCTTCTTTTGATTATTGCTGTTACCTCTAGTAATTGTGTGTGTGTTTTTATAAGTTTCAGTCCATCTTAAACCAGCAATATAATAATTTTTAAACAATAGTTAAATAACCCAGCATGTTTGGTAAAAATATTTAACCCAACCAGCTGGGTCAAAATAACCCAGCATGTGTTCTGTCCAATATTTACCCAGCGCTGGGTTGCCAAATAACACAAGTTGGGTTGCTTTTAACCCAGCATTTTTTAGAGTGTACATAATATTGCTAAATATAAAAAACCCACTCATGTTAGTGATTGCTCCTTTTAAATTGGTGCATAGAAACATTTCTGCCACCTATTGGACTGGCGTGTGACACTGGATGCACGTCCTGACTTTGCAGAGTTAAATGAGTTCCCAGGTCAACATATTTTGTTGATGCTGGAACAGCATATTAATTCAAAAATTTAGTGTTGACCATATCCCTACACCTAAACTTAACCATGAGTAATCCCTTAAATCAGAGGAAATGATAGATTAATGACACTGATGTACAAGCACCAAACACTGATTGTAAGCCTAAACTTCACAAAAACTATAAA